>CM059042.1:44917763-44975771 GCA_030279155.1 Forsythia viridissima
AGGCTATTAATTAATGATCGATTCAATTTTGAAATATATCATATTGTGTTGTTAGTAATATCGTAGATATCATAGAAATTTAATGTTATATATAGGTAATTTTGACACGTGTTCATTTTTTATTCAATTTCCTTTATCCTTTTCGCTTCACTTTTCAGATTAATGTCCATATCAAATTTGTGAGTGTCCTACCCTAAAAATCAAGACCAATTTTGGAATTTCTATGGATAATTGTTTTGCAAGAAGAACAAGTGACATATTATTATTACATGTAATGTAAGTAAAAAAGCCACCATAGTTATTTATTTTCAACTTTTGAGTAACTTATTCTCAACCTTTAAAATAAATACTTATTCTCAACTTTAATGAAAAAAATTCTTATTTACTCAGTTGTTTTATAAAATAATTTCTTTTTTAAGCTTTAGCTGTACTTAAAAAAATGGTGTTGGGATATGGATTTAAGACTCGAGCCCATTAGTTTTGGATATCAACAAGTCTTACAGCCCATAGATCATGGGTCCAGTCCGATTTACAACATGGTCTAGATTAATATAATCAACACAAATAACACAATTCAAATTGTAAGACTTGTCTAAAGAATGTTTGATATGTTGAATGAATTAGAAAAAATTAAAAGACTGTTATAACATTATAAATAAATGTAAATGACTTTTATGTCCCTAAAGCCTCTATAAATAGACGACTCTAATTATTAATAAAATTCATTTTTTTTAGCTAATTCTCTTTCTATCTTTAGCTTTCCTCTGTTTCTTATTAAATTTATAACACGTTATTAGCACGGAGACTCTAGCCAAATTAAGCAAGAAATATTCCTTAACTGAATTGACAAAGGTGGATTCTAAGTATATTTTATTCTACTACCTAAAAACTGGTTCTACCTCCTAAATGCATAGTTTTAGGCTGGTTCAACTAGTTCTAAATATTTCATATACCTCTATGATTTTATTATTTGGATGGTTCTAAATATTTCATGTTTGTCCTCCATGACTTTGCCATTAGGATAGATCTAATTATACCATATACTGTTTTTTTCCCTCCATGATTTTTTCATTAGGATGGATCTAATTATTTCACATACCGCTTATGCCTCTATGGCTCCGCCATTGGGATGGTTTTTTTAAATTCACCATGCTCCTACATGTCTATATACCTCCTAAGTGATTCTATCATTTCAAAGGATGGTTCTAATTATATACTATCTTATATATATTGTTTTACCACCTAAATAAATAAAACACGGTTGGCCTACCATGAAACTTGAAATGACAATATTCATAAAATGTTGTGTAAATATAACTAGTATGTCATATTTTCTACGTTCACCTCTACACATGTATATTAGGGTGATATTTTAAATAACCTACTACTAACAAAACGAAGGCGTGGATATTAATTGATGCTATATACACCGTAGTGATGCGTGTTTCAATTTCTTACCCTTAAATTATTTAATTTCTTGGGTTTTGGTTAAGGTGGAAACTGGATATAGAAAGTGTATCATCTTTGTCATTGTTGCATCAACGAATTTACTTTTCCAATCTCAACTATCATATTATAATATTACCAACAAGACTTGGACCAATAGATGTATATATCATTTATATTTCCATTATGATCATCCATTTAGGCACCTCCGATTCCATTGTTTTAATTCTATAAAATTGTAGCTCTTGCTTTATATAAAACTAAGTTGTGCTAATTTGATAAATATAAAGTCCTATAACGAAATTCTCTTTGCAACTAGTTATGTAATTTAAAAAGAGCAAATTTATATAGTTCAATGATAATAATTATATTAACATTATTTGCTTTCAAATGACATTCAATTTTATTGTCATTTAACTATTATTTATACGTCTTATTTTGAAAATTAACTTTTCTCTTTTTCATCATATAGCTATGGCCAACATCACAAAACTTGAGTTTGTTGCCCTCCACATATCAGGAAAAAATTATCTATCATGGACGCTTGACGCTGACATTTACCTTATCTCAAAAGGATTGGGTGAAACGATAAAAGAGAGAAACAAAGAATCCCTGCAGGATCGTGCAAAAGTGCTTATTTTTCTCCGTCACCATCTCCATGATGAATTAAAAATTGAGTACCTCACTGCGAAGAATCCACAAACTCTTTGGACAAATCTCAAAAAGAGATTTGATCATCAAATGACCATTGTCCTTCCCAAAACCCGTTATGAATGGATACATCTCCGCCTGCAAGATTATAAAACTATCCATAAGTACAATTCTGAACTATTCATGATATCTTCAACATTAAAACTGTGTGGAGAAAAGCTCATTGAAGATGATATGTTGAAAAAGACATTTTCCACTTTTCATGCCTCAAATGTGCTCCTGCAGCAGCAATATCATGAGCGTGGTTTTAAAAAAATCTCTGAACTGATATTTTGCCTTTTAGTTGCTGAACAAAACAACGAATTGCTAATGAAAAATCATGGGCTATACTCAACTAGTTCTACAGTATTGTCTGAAGCAAATGCAATATTATATCATGGACATGGACGCCGACGCGGACACAGACATGGACGTGAACGTGGATATGGTTCTGGACATGGGAATACACATGGTCGCTATCGTGAACAAAATAATAAGCAACAACATCAGCAATAAGATAGCAACTTTAAGAAACCTATCATATTCAAAAAGAAGCACGGAGAAAGTTGTTATAGATGTGGAATGAAAGGTCATTAGTCTCATACGTGTCGTACGGCAAAACATCTTGTAGATCTTTACCAAAATTCAATCAAAGGAAAAGGCACAATTGAGACAAATTTTGTTGATTATTTAACTGATGTAACTCACTTAGATGTCT
Source organism: Forsythia viridissima (assembly GCA_030279155.1). Classification (NCBI taxonomy): domain Eukaryota; kingdom Viridiplantae; phylum Streptophyta; class Magnoliopsida; order Lamiales; family Oleaceae; genus Forsythia; species Forsythia viridissima. The sequence continues at coordinate 44,920,618 of CM059042.1, forward strand.
CTGATTTTGTCATTAATGGTATCATTGATCATGTTGGGAATACTATTGATTAGTTTATCACATAATCTTGTTTTAGCAGTTTATGTTGTAATCTATTTTGTTGTTTTTCTTTAAATTTTGAGACTTGTATTAGTGATCTATTTCATGGTTAATCAAAGTATTTCTTTATGTTTTAAATTTTTTTCGTTGTAAACTTTATTTTTAAAATGATCTATTTTATTATAAATTTAGGATAAATTATCGAGATATTTGTTTAGCCGATAGTGCAGCTTCGCATACCATTTTTCAGGACAAAAAGTATCTTCTAGACTTAATGCTCGTAGAAAATAAAGTTATACTGATAGCAGGTGAATCGAATATCATTGAAGGCTCCGGAAGAGCTTGTATTATTTTATCAAATAATACAAAATTATATATTGATGATGTACTTTATTCTAATCTACCTCAAAGAAATTTGATCTGTTTCAGAGATATCCGCTGCAATGGATACCATATTGAGACAATAGAAGAAAACAATGTTGAATATCTTTGCATAACTTCTTTTGTATCTGGCTAGAAGCGGATACATGAAAAACTCCCAGCACTACCTTCTGGGATATATTATACAGTTATAAAAACAATTGAAATAAATACTATTGTGAACCAAAAGTTCACTAATCCCAAAAGTTTAATAATTTAGCATAGTAGACTTGGACATCTAGGAGCTACAATGATGCGACGAATAATTAACAATTTACATGGACATTCTTTAAAGAACCAGAAGATTCTTTTACCTGATAATTATCCATGTGTTGCTTGTTCGCAAGGCAAGTTAGTCATTAGACCTTCATCTATAAAAGTTAATTTTGAATCTCCCACTTTCTTGGAAAGAATTCATAGAGACATATGTAGGCCGATACAGTCATCTTGTGGATCATTTCGATATTTTATGGTTTTGATCGATGCATCAACAAGATGGTCCCATGTTTGTCTGCTTTCAACAAGAAATGCTGCTTTTGCTAGACTACTTGCTCAAATCATAAAATTGCGAGCTCAATTTCTCAAATACTCAATCAAGAAAATTCATCTTGATAATGCTGCTGAATTTAGATTCCAAGCATTTGATGATTATTGTATGTCAATTGGAATTGACGTTGAACACTCAGTTGTGCATGTACATACACAAAATGGCTAGCAGAATCGTTTATTAAACATCTGCAGTTTATTGACATGATATTACTTAAGAGGACAAACTCCCAACTTTTGTTTGGGGTCATGTTTACATGCTGCATCATTAGTTCGTATAAGACCAACTGCTTATCATCAGTATTCACCTTTACAACTTGCACTTGGTCAAGAACATAATATTTCTCATTTACGAGTATTCGGCTCTGCAGTCCAAGTACCAATCCCACCACCACAACATACTAAAATGGGTCCCCAACAAAGACTTGGAATTTATGTGGGATTTGACTCACTCTCCATCATCAGGTATCTTGAACCTTTAACATGTGATCTATTTACTCCACGATTTGCAGATTGTCATTTTGATGAAACAAATTTTTCAACTTTGGGAGTGGCAAAGCTACATTCTCAAGAACAACATAAAATTTGTTGAAATGAATAAACATCATCTCACTTTGATTCCTGAAGTAATCAATGTGAGCAAGAAGTTGAAAAGATCATTTACCTGCAAAATGTCGCAAATCAATTGCCAGATGCATTTGTTGATACAAGAAAAGTAACAAAGTCATATATCCCAACAGCAAATACTCCAGCAAAAATAGATGTTCATGTAGGACGATTTGTGGTAGCAAGTGACCCACAAATACACCAAAAACATGGCCGACATGTTGGTGCTAAAGACTCGGTACTTCGAAAAAGAAAGGTACAAGAGAAAAACCAACCTAAAGAGGTTGGTCAATCAAATTCTAAAAATATAGTTCTTGAAGAACCACAAGTGTCTGAAAATCATGAGATTTCAATAAATTATTTGTTATCTCATTAATTATGAGAAAGAAAGGATATTGTTATGGACAATATTTTCGCCTTTAACATAGCTCTTGATATTGTGCAAAGTGAAGAGCCTTAACCACAGTCCGTACGAGACTGTCAAAAGAGAAATGATTGGCCAAAATAGAAAGAAGTCATACATACGGAATTAAATTCTTTGGAGAAACACAAAGTATTTGGACCTGTAGTCTGAACTCCTAAAAATGTTATCCATGTAGGATACAAGAGTGTATTTGTAAGAAAGCGAAATGAAAACAATGAAATTACTCAGTACAAAGCTCGATTTGTAGCACAAGGATTCTCACAAAAACTTGGAATCGATTACGATGAAACATACAAAGACTTGACATGCGCCTCATGGATGTAGTAACTGTCTATCTGTATGGTTCACTTGATAGTGACATATACATGAAAGTTCCTAAAGGACTGAAAGTGCCAGAAGCACATAATTCATGCAAAAGGGATATGTTCTCAATCAAATTGTAAAGATCATTGTATGGATTAAAACAATCAGGATGTATGTGGTATAATCGTCTTAGCAGATATTTATTGAAAGAATGCTATAAAAATGATGATATCTGCCCATGTGTTTTCATAAAGAAAACAAATACTAGATTTGTAATTGTAGCAGTTTATGTTGATGACTTAAACATTGTAGGCACTCCTGAAGAGATCTACAAAACTGCTGAGTATTTGAAAAATGAATTTGAGATGAAAGATTAGGAAAAAACCAAATTCTGTCTCGGTTTGCAAATTGAACATTTTTAAGAAAGATTATTTGTTCATCAATCATCATATACGAAAAAAGTATTGAAACGCTTTAATATTGATAAAGCACATCCACTAGCATCTCCTATGGTTGTTCGCTCACTTGATGTGAAAAAGGATCTCTTTCGCCCACTCGAAGATAGTGAAAAGATTCTTAGTCCTGAAGTACCATACCTTAGTGCAATTGGAGCATTGTCTTATCTTGTAAATTGCACTCGACCATACATAGCTTTTTCTGTAAATCTACTTGCAAGATATAGTTCTGAGCCAACTCAAAGACATTGGAATAGTGTTAAACATATCCTTCGTTACCTGAAAGGTACTATATATATGATTATTTTACTCACAAAAATCTGGGTGTTCTTTAGTAGGATATGCAGATGCATGTTATCTCTTTAATCCATACAAATGAAGATCACAAACAGGATATGTGTTTATACGTAGAGGAACAGCTATATCTTGGTGATCTGTAAAGCAAACCCTAACAGCAATATCCTCAAATCATTCTGAAATTATTGCAATCCATAAAGCAAGTAGAGAATGTGTGTGGCTGAGAAATATGACCCATCATATACAAACATTTTGCACATTACCTTCAATAAAAGAGAGTCCAACAATATTGTATGAAGATAATGCAACTTATACTGCACAACTCAAATGAGGCTACATCAAATGGGATAGAACAAAACATATTTTTCCAATAAATTTCTATACCCACGAACTTCAGAAAAATTGTGATATAGATATTCAACAAATTTGCTCAAATAATAATGTGGCAAACTTATTCACTAAGGCATTACTGACATCTATATTCAAAAAATTGGTATATGAGATTGGAATGCGTCGACTGATAGATCTTCAGTGATCAATATCACGGGGAGTATGATGAATATCAGAGGAAGTAGCTGTACTCTTTTTCCTTCGTTCAGATTTTATCTCACTGGATTTTTATGGTAAAGTTTTAACGATGCAGCATCACAATACTCCAAGTTAACTGTACACCTTTGCAATTGTTGTACAAATAGTCATTTAAGAGAGAGTGTTATAATATTATATAACTAAATGTAAATGACTTTTATGCCCCTAAAGCTCAGGTTATTAATAAAATTCATTCCTTTCAGCTCATTATCTCTCTATCTTTAGCTTTCATCTATTTCTCATTAGATTTATAACATAGACAAATATGTTACTCATCTCAATTTTTTAATCTGAACAATCATTCATTTCAATTAAACAAAATTCTTATTAACTATTTAAATTCTGTGGAATCTGTTGAGAAAACATGTGTTATAACATATTATTTAATTGTCTCTAATTATTAAAATTTTTCTTTTTTTAAATTTTATAAATTTTAGGGCCGAGTTTTCTTGTACAATATGGGTTTGATAGAATTATATTTGGATTGATGAAGTTTTGAAAATTGTGATTAGTTCACTGAGTTTATGCGTCTGTTCGAGCTCAAAAGAGAACTCATGTTTGAGTGCGTTCACACACACATACTCTGTGAAGTGGCCTGAACAAACACCAACTCATGATTTAGAATTTTCAAATTTTTTTTATTCTTTTGAAATCTAAACATGATAAAATAAAAAGAAAAATATTGTAGTTGTCATACTATACTATATATATATATATATATATATATATATATATATATATATATATATCAATGGAAGCAAGGGCAGATGGGTCACATGGTGAGACCCCGCGTCCGCCCTGCTGGAATTTCGCGATCCAAAGGTTTTTTTTTTTTTTAGAAATTGTAGTCCGGCCCAATTATATTTATAGTGTGGTCCAAAATAAAAAGCTCAAATAAGAGTAACTCAAACCCATTTATAATATATTTCCAGCCAATCAAACATTAATTTTCCAATTAATTCAATCCGCACAAAATGACCTAGAACGGGAAGAAAGATTGAGGAAAGAAATCAGCTTTGAAATTCCATCTGCAATTAATTCCATCTGCAATTTTTAAAATCAGTTTTGAAGAAAGATTGAGGGAAGAAACAAACCTAGATTTTCCACTATGCCGAGGCCCGAGCCTGTAGAAATGTGAGAAGGCGATTTCGGCAGAAGTAGAACTGTAGAAGGCGATTTAGGCGCGTGAAGCTCGAGAGAAGTAGAACGCGTCCGCTGTCGGCTGCTCCTGCTGCCTAAGGTCTAAAGAAGAAAGGTTTGGAGTTTGGACTCTTTTTATCTTTTTCTAATTTTTTCATTTGCTGAAAGTCTGAAACTGAAATTGAAAATTGGAATACTGTGCGCCTACTGTTTCTGTTTGAACAATGTTGAGAAATGTTTCAACTTTCATTTGTTTTTGTCTTTTTGTATTATTTTATTATTTAGTTATTATGCTTAAATGCTTAATGCTTATATTTTATTAGTTATTCTTATTAGCTTAAATGGTTAAGTAATATTAGTTATTAGGTTAAATAGTTATTACTTATTAGGTTGACTTATTGACTTATTGTTGATATTGATTATTGCTTGTACTTCTTTTTTTTTTTTGAATCTGTTAACCGCAATTCAAGCCCAATGATAAAATGAAAAGCTCAGAAAAAGATAATTCAAGCCCATTTTTTTGAATAATTTGAGTGGTGAATAATTTTATGTTGTGTTTGTGCTAAATGTTTTAGTTGAGATTGAATAATTTGAGTTGGGACTTGGGATTGAATAATTTGATTGAGGAATAATTTTCGTAATTTGATTACTTGAAGTCTTGAACCGTTGAGTGACTAATTTACAATCTATAGACAAGACATTAGACATGAAAATGTTTTTTCAACCTCAAAGAAAGCCTGAAGCTGGACGAGCTAGTAAAAGTTGCTCTAGTGCTGCTTCTAATGCTATCAATACTTCGAGTTCGACACCTTCACAAAGTTCATTACCTGTTGATAATGATGGTACTAAGAAGTCTCGAGTTGATATCAATGTAGATGCCCTTGACCTTGAGTATGATCCTGGAAAACGGCCCCCGATCGAATCCTATGACCCTAATATTAGAGACGAGGTTGGGATGATTTACTTAGAGAGAGGTCATTGTCAACCACACGTACATAGTTTTCCAAAAACAATTAGGAGAAAAGATAAGAAGTGTTTTAGGAAAGAATGGTTTGTCGAGTTCCATTGGTTGGAGTATAGCATTGAGAAGGATGCTGCTTTTTGTTTGTACTGCTATTTGTTCAAACCCAATAGAGGGGGTCAATGAGGTGGAGGAACACTCACAAAAATGGTTTTAGAGATTGGAAACACAAACAAATTTTGAAAGATCATGTCAGTCTTGTTAGTAGTGCTTACCATCACGCTTTCACAATGTACACCAACCTGATGAATCAAAGGCGAAGTATTTTTTTTGTACTTTCAAATCAAAGTACTGAACAACAAAAGAGGTACACGACTAGATTGACTGCGGTGCTAGCTGTTACCAGATTTCTCTAGATGCAAGGATTGGCTTTTCGTGGACATGATGATTCGGAGAAGTCGCTTAACAGGAGGAATTTTCTTGAGTTACTAAGCTGGTACGCATATAGATGTGAGGGGGTGAATGAGGTAGTTCTTGGCAATGCTCCTAGAAATGACCAAATGACTGCACCAAGCATTCAAAAGGATTTGGTTAACTATTGCGCTGTGGAGACAACAAGGGCTATCATGAAAAAGTAGGGTGATTCTGTGTTTTCGATCTTAGTGGATGAGGCTCATGATAACTCAGTGAAGGAACAAATGGAAGTTGTTTTGAGGTATGTAGACAAATCCGGATCTGTCAAAGAACATTTTTTGGCCATCTCTCATGTCACTGATACCAGTGCCCAATCACTAAAGGATGCAATTGATGAAATCTTTTCTAGGCACGGTCTGAGCATTTCTAAGCTTAAAGGGCAAGGTTACAATGGAGCTAGTAACATGTCCGGTAAGTTCAACGAGTTGAAGGCTTTGATTTTAAGAGAGAATCCATGTGCACAATATGTTCATTGTTTTTCGCACCAACTCCAGTTATGTCTTGTTTCTGTTGCGCGTTGAACCGAAGTACTTGCTCATTTGTTTAACATGCTGAGTATCATAGTGAATTTGGTTGGTGCTTCATGTAAGCGTGTTGATGCTCTCAAAGCAAGCTACCACTCCGAGATTCTCGCGAAGCTCAATACAGAAGAACTTTGCAGTGGTAGTGGCAAGTTTCAAGACATGAGTTTGGCCCAACCGGGTGATACCAGATGGAGTTCACATCTACTCACAATTACCCATTTTATTAGTATGTTTAATAACATAATTGATGTGCTTGAGAATATAGCAGATGATGGCATAAGTTTAGATTTGAAAAGAATGGCGGAAAGACAACTGAGTATTATGCAAGACTTTGAGTTTGTGTTTTGTCTACATTTTATGTTTGATATTCTTGTAGTGACAGATGATCTTTCACAAGCCTTACAGAAGAAAGATCAGGACATTGAAAATGCTATGAGATTATCGAGTTTGTGCAGGGGTTCATTGCAAAATATGAGGGACAATGGCTGGGATAATTTTGAGCAGGATAATTGAGTATTGTGTTGGTAGAGAGATTGTAGTGCCCAACTTGGAGGATATTATAGTGAGGAAAGGTCGACCTAGATGCGGAACTCATCAGGTGACATATCATCATCATTTTTATGTTGACTTGAATTGCCATATCATATACTCAATCTTGCAGGAGTTGAATGATCGTTTTTCAGAGACTAACACCAAACTCCTTACTTGTATTACATGCCTCAATCTAAAGAACTCATTTGCATGTTTTGATACGACTAAATTAGTACGTTTAGCTCAGCTCTATCCAATGGACTTCACTACTGAGGACATCATGTTACTCAAACTTCAATTGGATAAGTTCCTTATACTTGTCAGAAGTGATGCGGCATTTGTTGATCTCAATAGCATATCTTGCATCACTGAGAGACTTGTTCATACAGGATGTTATTGTTATTTCCTATTGGTTTATAGGCTCATCATATTGGTTTTGACTCTACCTGTGGCGACTGTGAGTGTTGAAAGGGCATTCTCTGCTATAAATCTTATTAAGAATGATATGCGCAACAAAATGAGTGATGTTTGGTTGAACGATAACTTGGTTGTTTACACAGAGCGGGGGATATTCAAAGAAATAGAGAATGAGGCGATCTTGAAACGGTTTCAGACTATGCGACATCGGAGAATGCAGTCATTAGTCTCACAAATTGAAATTGGAGTTGTACTAAACACTTGTTAGCATTATTACGGCTTGTATCGAATTATATTTTACTATTATATGATTTTCTTGTTGCTTGATAAGTTATGTATTTATTAAAAATATTTTCACATTATTTTTTTCACGAGCATCGGCCATTGACTGGTCAACGGTCAATATTTGAATGTTGACCAGTCAACGTCCGCCCTAGGTGAACTTCAACCCTAGATCCGCCACTGAATGGAAGTAGGATAATATAAAGAATCCGAATTAATTTAATTTTTTTATTGACTTTTTAATTTTCAAATATTCTAAGATTATTATTTCCCTCTAAAATGTGATCTTTCTTACTTTACAAAGCCATTTTCTAATAAAATCTTTTATTCATTAATTGACTATTACTTTATAATTATAATTGTACGAAATAACTAATTAACACATTGTGAAGTTTTCACGTTGAATTTCAGCAGACACACACACGCCTATTGGTTTTTGTTCATTGTATTTCTCTCTTCTAATTCTTGAATCTCAAGTTGTCAACCTTACAACCGATTTTTTAAATTTATTTGAAGCTTACATTTGCAAGTTGTAAGAAGGATTTTGAATTGGTCGAATCAATTCTCTATTTTACAATTTTAGGGTTCATATTTTTGGATTTATTAGATTATTTTCACTCCATCAATTTGGATTGTTGAGTAAAGTGGTGTTTCGATGTAAAATAAAGACATGGATTTTTATTTCGGTTTGTGGACGAGATATCCAAATTTTCCATGGAGTGACGTAAGATAAAGACCGATGAATTTGAATGCACTCTGTTGACGATTTAGAAACTAAAATAGAAAAATTGTCAATTTTCTTTTAATTTCATTTTTTCTTTTGTTTTAATTCTGAAGTGGTTGGTAATTAATGTAATTTCAAAATATGAGATAATCATGATGGATTATTTCCTTGTGGTACGAGACCCATGGATGTTTTCTTTCGCGATTTATCATGTTAGATCCTGTGTTAATTATCATAGTTAAATTTAATTGGATAAATTACATTCACAGTCTCCATTCTTTTAGCTTTGTAACAATATCATTCTCATTCAATTATATTCGCATTTATCGTCATCATCTTTTTATTAATTCGCACAGCTAGTCTTCAAATTGTTTTTTTGACAATTTTAACTTTAGCTTAAATAAATTATATATATATATATATATATATGATACCAAATAAGAGAGGGGGGTGCGAAGAGAGAGACTCAGCCACTAGCGTAGAAGGGTCTTTCTCAAGGTTAGTCTGCAGAGTTGGCAGGGTTAGCAGAGTCTTGTTTAATCTGCTTAATGCAGAAGTCTAAATCGTCTAATATTTCTTTTATCTTTATAAAATATTCAAAGAATTGACTGTCTGGATTTATTGATTCGTATATTACTATTTCTTGTAATTCTTCTATTCTTTGTTCTAATAAATTAAGATCTTTATTCTGAATAATAATATCTTCTTCTAATGAAGATGAATCTAACTGTGGTAATTCTCTAAATACTCTATCTAATATTTTATATTTTTGACCTAAACTTTTTCTAATTCTTCCTAATTCTCTACTATTTTCTTCTAACAGGAAATTAAAGCTTTCCAAGAGTTCTGAAGACAACTTAATTTCTTTGGTTCCTTCTTCTGTTCTTGATGGGTTCATAAAATCTTTGTTTTTCAAAAAGTTGTGTTATCCTACTCGGTACTTCCCTTTTCATAAAATCTTTGAATGTTCTCAACAAATCTCCATTTTTTTTTTAACGGAAATATAAATACCAAAAACAAATATCACCACCTAAGACATGTTAACTTGAGCCTGATTCCTTTTATTAAGGTTACCACTGGCACTCCCTTAATAAATTCCTAAATTAATTGATTCCCTTTCCCCAACATCTAAAGGATATCACAGGCTCACTCCGGCCAACAATCCTTACTCATTTGGGTCACTCGGGATTAACTTAGAAACAGTATGGCTTCTAAAAATCAAGTTATGCTTTTATAACATGCATAGGATGAAATGAATGATACAACAAATATCAACAAAACATTTCAACAAAATACTTTATAAAACTTCATAAAAAATTACATAAATTAAACATTTTTTGGAGATCTGCTAATACATAAAAGAAATTACTACTAAGGATTTCCCTTTCGGAAAATCCCGAAATCTACTGAAAAACTTTAAACTTAATTACAAAGTTTGGAACATATACCTGGATACAAGCTTTCTATACAATATTTGGATTGAGAATTTTCTTATACAAGAGGTTTTTTAAGAGAGCAAGGGTTTTTGAAGTGTTGAACCGATGCTTCTTACAAATAAAAACTTCCCCTTATATAAAGAAATTCTTGGGAGCAAAACAACAGTCTAAAAGTAAATCTAAAAAGCAAGTTTCCACGCGTCCTTGCTTTATGTCTTTTCTTCTGTTTCAAAATTGGCACGCGTTTCACCGAGAAACATCTGGCCAAAGTCTTGCAATGAATTTCTTCTGAAAATGTACCACTTTTTCAAAAGCTGAACAGGAAATTGTCTGGCATCTTTGAATTTTTCAAACTTTTCTTTTGGCAGCTTCTGAAAGTTTCAAAAGTTCTATAGTAATTTGTCTGGTATCAAATCTTCTTTTGAAGGACAGCATCTTGGCGGAAATTTCAACATTTGCACAGTTCTTTTTTATTGATTTCTTGCAGAATTTCAAAAGGTAAATAGTTTCTCATATAACCTTTCTGTCTGAAAAGGAATCTCTTGAAAAAAGTCTTTGGATTTTCTTCTTGGCAGGGCATCTTTGGAAAATAACATCTGTCTGAAAACATCTTCTAGGTGTCAAGATTATGAAGGGCTGTTGGAGATAGTGACATTCCACTGTCTGAGTTATTGAATCCGTCTCTTTCTCCTTCATACCTGTCTTCACTACCACTACCTTGAAATGAATCATCCGGTTCTGGATTATTTTTGTCTTGGCATTGAATCTCTTTTTCTTTGTTATTTTCTTTCTTTGTAATAACCTTTTCTAATACTCTTTCAATTTTTTCTTCAAGACTTTTCTCCTCTTTCTTTTTATTTTTATTTCTTTTTGCAACAATTCTTCTTTTTAAAACTTTCTCATTTTTCTGATATTTCTCAATTTGGCAAAGAAGTCTTTCAACAGAAATAAAACTATCATTTGGGTCTTGACTATCTTGGAGAATTTCTTTTCCTTTTGAAGTCTGGGTATTTTGGGCTTCTGAACATTGGGCTTCTGAATTCTGAATTTGAGATAAATTTTCTGGGCTTTTTGAGTAATCTACTAAGATGTCAAATTTGCCACTGGGCTGGCCAAGAGTATCCCAGATTGGAATCTTTACTAAATCTGTAGGGAAATCAACAGTTCCCTGAGTCTGTTGGACTTTTGGCAAGTCCATAGCCATCAACGGATTTGATGAGTCTTTACCAGCTACCGTTTGGGCTAGACTAGCTATTGACTTCTTGGGCTCAATAGTACCCTTTGGATATGTCATTCTTAAGTTCACAATTTGTTGTTCTAAAGCAGAAATTTTCTTTTGTAAAGATGTTCTTTCTGTTAACAAATTCTGATTAGATTCATTAATAATCTTAAAATTGTTCTGCATACATTCGCAATGAGTACAAAAAATCTTTTTGTCTTTGCTAGGGGAGAAATCTAAAGGAGGATCTTCAAAATTCTTTAATGAAGGTGAAATATAAAAATTTAATCCTATCAATTGCCTAGCTGAATCTAATGCTTCTTGATAACTAGAAAAACCTTTGTAAAGAGGGTCTTTGAAATCTTTAATGCAGTCTAATACTTCTAACCATGAATGAAAAACTCCTGGTTTTTTACCTTTGACTACAACATAAAACTTAAATTTTTTACCTTGATTAAAGTATTCTGAAAGTGCATTTAAAGAAGCTAGAAAATACTTCTGATCTTTGGGGTTCTTATTATATGAAATCCACAAATTATCTAGAATGCATCTTTCTTCTTTTGAAATTGAAATATGCGGTAAAAATTTAAATGAAATGTTACTGTTTGGAAAACATAAAAGTTCTTGATTACCAAACCTTAAACGGTCTTGATAAAAAGGTCTGTTCTGACTACTTGAAGTCTGTAATAAAGCTGTAGAAGCAAAAGAATTCCCAGGGGGAATTCCTGGTCTTAATGGAGGTCTGGACATCTGTAAAGGAATACAAAACAGTTAGATAAAAAATCTTTAGTAGTAATCATCCTACTTAAAATGTCAGCTGCTTTGTTATCTGTTCCTTTAATATGCTCAAAATCTATATTAATTCCAGTGTTTGTAATTCTATCTATAAAATTTAACCATCTTCTTCTACTGCTTTTCTTAGAGTCTAGCTTAAGCTTATTGTAAAAAGAAACAATAGCTGCGCAATCAGTTCTAATCAAAATTTCTTTTTTAGAAACTATAAACAATTCAAAGCTATCTAAAGCATAATTAATTGCTAAAAGTTCTGCGTCAATGCTACTTAGATTGCCTTTTTCTTTATAGCTACCACTATTATATCTACAAATTCTTTCTGTAGTTTTGTCTGCATATTTATTTGGCTTACATAAAAGGATAGCTCCCCATCCTAAAATGCTACCATCTGTTTCAATAATCAAAAAATCTGTGTCTAATGGCATTGCCAATTCTGGAAGACTTCTAATCTTATTTTTAATTTTCTGGACTAATTTATCATCTTCTATATTAAAATGTCTCTGCCCTGTAGGAGAGGTTTTAGAATACAAGGGTCCTGCAATTTTTCCTAAGTCTTTAATAAAGGGCCTAGCATAATTAACTAATCCTAAAAATTTTTGAATTTGTTTCAAGTCTTCTAACTTGTCAAGAAATTCTCAAGCTTTCTGTGCTATATGCGGCTGAAGAGATATTTTACCTTGTCCTATATTAACTCCTAAGAAGTCTATAAATTCTTTAAATAGGACTATCTTCTTTTTGCTAATAATTAATCCGTAATTAATAAATTCTGAAAATATAATTTGGAGGTGACCTCTATGTTCTCTTCTATTCTTGCTGAATACTAAAATATCATCTATGTATGTGACTACAAATTTGCTATGCTTATTAAATATACTATCCATCTTTCTTTGGAAAATTCCTGGTGCATTCTTCAAACCAAAAGGCATGACTAGCCATTCAAAGTGTCCTTCTGGACATGTGAAGGCTGTCCATTCTATACTATCAGGATGCATCTTAACTTGCCAAAATCCTGACTTTAAATCAAACTTACTAAAAATCTTACAATTTTGAATTCTATTAATAAGAACGGTCTTGTCTGGTAATTTATAAGCATCATCTATGGTATTATCATTTAATCTTTTGTAATTAAAGACCATTCTACTCTTACCTCTAACTATTTCTGAATGTTTTCTTACTATGAATGCAGCTGATCTATGAGGACTGTCTGATTTTCTAATTACTCCTAACTTAAGTAAGTCTTGAGTGTGCATTTTAAAGTCTTCAAGATCTAAATTTGTTGCCTCAATATTTTTGCATCCAATTATGTATTCTGGATTCTTAATCTTAAGTTCACATGTTACCTTGTCTTTTTCCCAATATTTAAGAACATTCTCTCCTAAAATTTCCATTTTTTCTAATTTAGATATTAAACCTTCTATATCTTGTTCTGTTACTAGAGTATAATAAATCTTTTCATTATCTAACAAGTCTATTGGGTCAAAATCAGATTCTTCTAAATTATTGAATTCATTTTCTAATTCGTCTTCTTCTAGATTTTGATTTTCTACTAATTGACATTCTCTTTCTAATTTACAGGGACATTCTTTTCTACTACTACTACTACCACCACGCTTCTCGGAGCACTCTGATGGAAAGTAAATAGTCTGTGTAGGACTGAATAATGTATGTTTCTGAAAATGTATAAAGTCTTTTGTAATTGTAACACTACCATTGTCTTTTAATAAAAAACTTAATCCTAAGATAAAGTCTGAATCTTTAAGATTTAACGGTCTTACCCATGTGGAATCTCTAGGTAAAGTAGATTCTATACTTAATCCACAATTTGTTTCAAAACTAATCTTACTATTTGGCCTTAATAAATCTGTATAAGTATAATGGTTTCCGTCCATTTGTTGGGCTTCAATTGGACTTCTAGATTTTTCTATATATCTATCTGGAATTAATTTTTTATTAATTATACAATTACTACAACCAGAGTCTATTAATCCTAAACATTTTATGACATATTCTCCTATTCTAATCTGGCATTTAACTTTAATACTCTTAAGCTTTTCTGAATTACACACTATCTGAACTAATTTTGGATTTTCTGGAATTGATTCTTCTAACATTATTGCTTTACCTTTATTATTAGATTCTAAGATTTCTAATCTCTGAACTAATAATTTCTGCATATCTTCAATATTTTCTATTCTTCTTCTAAGAATTCTAATTTCAGAAATCTCAATTTGTTCTGTTGTAATTTCTGGCTTAATGTCTTCTTTTTCTATTAACTTGTTTACTTCTAAACATTTAATACAAGCTTCTTTATAACATTCTAAACATTTAGCTCTAAGTTTTCTAGCTGGGTACCAATTACATAAAAAACATGCTGTACTATCAGCACCTGTTCTTTTTAACCAGTTATGATTACATTCATCTAATGAAGTCTGTACGAAATCTAAGTCTTCTTCAGATTCTGAATCTTTACTAATTTTAAAATTCGAGAATTTATCTAAAATTTCATAATCTGAGTGTTCTTGAATTTCAAAATTTTCTTCTATAGAAATAATACTGTAAATAGATTCATTATCTGAAATGTATTCGTCTAATTGGATTAAATCTTCATTAGTACATTCTACTAATGTGCTTTTCTTATCATAACTATTAATTCTTTTAGGACATGTTCTTGCTAAATGTTCATTACTATTGCAAACAAAACAACTAAGTTTGTTCTTATAAGTTCTGTCTGGTTTAAACTTTCTAACATGTTTATTTTCATCTAAATAAGGTTTTCTCTTATTAGATTTTCTAAGAAAATATCTTTTCTTAAAAGGTCTTCTTTTACCTTTTTTATCCTTTTTATATTTTTTCTTTATGGGCTTTGAAGCACCATAAGTCTGAGGAGTAAAAATATCTTTGCAAAACTTATAGTCTGTCTTCTTAAGTTGTTTCTGAATTTGTAAAGTTACGCATTTCTCTTCTAAACATCTGATTACATGTTGAATCCTATGTCCTATGCTCCACTTTTTATCTGGAAATTCTTTAACCGAAGTTAATTCATTCCATTTGTCTGTGATTTCTAATCCTAATGGGCCTGGTAATTTATGAAATAACTTCTGTCCTAATTCTTGGTTAAATGTATTACCTGATATGGAAACTAAATAATGATACTCATTTAAAAATTGTTTGACATATTTACCCTTAGTCCATTTGTATAGACTAAGTTGTTCTAAGTCTCTCATAGCTTTTCTTTGTACATTCATCTGACCTGAATTAGGGTCTGATCCTGTAATAAGTACTTGTATCTTATTAACAAAATTATAGGGATTACTTCCTAAGGCAACTAACTGTTCGAATTCTTCTTTCTTATCTTGTTTATAGGCTTCCCACATAGCTTTCGTACTTTCGCCTAAAAATGTCTCTAAATACCTATACATGTCTATGGGTTCCATGTCTTGGAAACTTCTAATGTAATGGCCTATTATAGTGTTCTTCCATACCTCAATTACATTTGTCCACATCTGCGGATCATGAGCGGTCAAATTTAAGATTTGCGCTTTTGCAGCAGATTGGAATTCTATCTTATTTTCTAATGGTCTTTCGCTACCTTTAGCTACGTATCTAGAGTCTTCTGGAATTTCTTCATATTTATTATATGGTCTCCTAGGAGGAAATTCTGGTCCGTATGTAAAAGGTTCATGTTTTACAGTCTTATCAAAAGGAGTATCGTCTATAGTCTTATAAGCTTGAGTATCCATAAAATTCTTCTCACAACTTATTTCTGAACTACTATCATTAAATTCTTCACGAGTAACTCCTAGTCTTATGTTCTTTTCTGAATCATAATATAAATATTCATTTTCCTGAATCTGTTTATTTAAAAACATTTGGTCTTCTAGTTTTAGAAGTTCTTCTTTATTAAGATCCATTCCTAATTCTTTAGGATAGATAATTCTATCTATGTCTTCTCCTAATAATTCTATATGGACATTATCTATAAAAGGCTCACTGACAGATTCGTTTTCTTCAGTATCTTCTATCTGCCTTTCAATCTGATCGTAATTAATAAATCTTAAACTAGTTCTACCATGAATGTCTTTATAAGTTAAAGATTCTGTAGGGGCAATGGTTGTCTTATCTTTCTGTTCTAAGAATTTATCCATGTCCCATTCTAATCCTGCTAATTGTTCTGCCGAAAATTCTTTTGGCTTTACCATATTTATACCTTTGCTACTCATTAAATTTACTACTTTGTCTATGTAAATTTTATACTTAGTCTGGGCGCTTACAGAACATCTGCCTAAAAATCCTATATGAACTAAGAGGTTATCTCCACTATCTACGTCTTCATAACCTTTAGTCTGGATTCCTATTTTTATTTTATCTGAGAAGTCTTTAATAGTCATTAAAAAGTCTGGATTACAATAAATTATTCCTATGTTACTATTCATATCTACTTCCATGCTGGCTATTTGACTCTTATCTATATTGTTGAATCTTTCATCATATATAGTAATTAAAGTCTTACAACCTAGATTTTTTTTTGCTAATCCTCTAATTCCTATGACTATTAAACCTAAATGCATAAATTTATAATTTCTCTTTTTTAATTCTTTTCTAGAATCATCTGAAATTAAATTCAATTTTCTAACTTGATTACATATGCATTGAAGGGGGACTTGTCTATTATGTCTAAAAAACTGGGTTCTAGACTCAAAAATTCCTCTGTTGTATAAAACTTCTGGGTTAAGTAATCTTAAGCCATGGGTCTGAAATCTTTGGTAATCTTGATCTGGATCTAAGATTTCTTCTATGTTCTGATCATTTTGTTCTGTTCTTCTTAACAGTCTATCCAACAAAGTTCTATCAATACTGGATGTACTTGGTCTAGACGATCCTTCGCTGATTGTTCTAGATCTGCCTAAAAAGGGAGTTGTCAAACTCATCCTAGAAATCTAAATTCTTTGGGAAATTTTCTAGTTACTTTTTCTTTACCTGAAGGCTGGAGATTAAAACTTCCTAATTGATTTGTTAAGGTTCTTAACTCGTTTTCTATACTACTTGAAGAAGTTGCTATTTTAGTTTTATCTAAACTGTCAATCTTCTTATGTAGAGAAATGAACAAAGTAATAATAAAATTATTTTGCTTAATTAGAATTGATTCTGAAGTCTTAGGTGAATCTAACTTTGTTATACCTTTAGGTTCCTTATGATATCTTTGATAATTCATAAAGAAATACATAGGAATGAACAAAATTCATGGCACTATGTAATTTCCAGTACAAGAGGAAATGTAAAATACTTCCTTAGTACAATTAGCTATGAAGCTAAAAATACCATTTGGCAAGAAACCCAAGGAAACATCCCTCAATTCATCAAAAGAATTGTTGAACAAATTTATAAACAATTTACAGGACAAACTTATGAAGCCTTCAAAAATACTAGAACAACAATTGATCAGGCTGATGCCTTAAATCATTTGGAAAGAATGTCAATATGTAATATGTGTTATTTTGAAGAATTTACTTGTGAATTCTCAAAATATTATTACATATGTCCAGTAACTGATTGGAAGAATCTAACTGAAAAGTTTATGAGAAAACTTCCATATCCTTTTAATAATGAAGTCATGCTTCATTTTAGTGATGCTATCAAAATGCAAGAACCTAGTAGTGAAAACTATAAGGTAAATGTGCAAGTTGATTCTTCTTTAGGATTAGCAATCAAGATTACAAGAAACCTCCTAGCAGAAAAATGCAAAGAAGGATATCTTGTTAGAGCAAGTCAAAAAACTGTCCCAAACAATCCAAAAATCTGTTGTAGCCAATATATTGACAGAATCCCTAGCCAATATGGATGCTATCCTGAAAGAAAACAAAGAAGAACAACAAGAAGACCAAAAAGAAAAAACTATAGGTTTAAAAAATATAAGAAACCTTATAAAAAGAAATTCTTTAAAAAGAAAAAATATTTTAAAAAATATGATAAAAAATCATTAAAAAAGAAAGCAGATGACAAAAGAAAAATCTGCCCACAAAAGAAAAAGAATTGCAGATGTTGACTCTGCAATGAATCAGGACATTATGCAAATGAATGCCCTGCAAGAATTGGAAATGAAGAAAGAGTCAAACTCTTAAAAACCTTTGAAAAACAAGGTTTTTACCCTGTTGAAGACCCAAGTGATACAGACTCTTTGTATTACTTATCAACAGATTCAGATTCTAGTTATTCATCCTCAGAATTCTCTGACTATGAATAATAGAAACATAACAAATCCAAATTCAATTTATATCCCAATCAAATTAAGTTTTGAAGGATATAAAAGCTATACAGTTCATGCATACATCGATACTGGAGCATCTGTATGCACAGCCAGTAAATGGATTATACCTGAATCATTTTGGGTAAAATCTGAGAAAACATTAAGTTTAAAAATTGCAAATGAATCAACAATAACTGCATCAAAAGTAATTAAAAATATAAACATTGGAATTTATGGAAAACACAATGGAACCATTAAAACATTTTATTTTAAAATACCCACTGTTTATCAATTAGAAACAGGAATAGATTTTATAATAGGTAATAACTTTTGCCAATTATATCATCCTTTCATACAAGAAATAGATTATGTCAGTTTTACCATTAATAAAAATAAAATTTGGATTACAAAAAAGAGAAAAGCTGTTGCTTTTAATACCTTACAAAAGAAGTTTTTAGAGAATCTAAAAATTGGAAACAAAAACAAATTTTTCAGGGGGAGAATATTGCAAAATCTTCGCATATCCTCATAACAACTGAAGAAGTTGAAAAACTAAAAATAAATACAAACAGAGAAAAAATCATTGAGTTACTTAACCAATGTTGTTCTGAGAATCCTTTAGATCCCAAAATCAATAAAGGAATTCTTACTGCAAAAATTGAATTACTTGATGAATTCAAAGATAAAATCATTAGGTCAAAAGCTATGGCTTATAGTCCTAAAGACAGAGATGAATTTACAGTTCAAATCAAAGAATTACTTGAATTAAAAGTAATTGAACCAAGCAAATCACCCTTTTCCTCACCAGCCTTCATGGTAAGAAAAGAAGCAGAAAAAAGAAGAGGTAAAGCAAGAATGGTTATTGACTATTCAACGTTGAACAAATATACAAAGCCAGATGGGTATATTTTACCTAACATGCAAAGTCTTTTACAATTAGTAAAAGGTAAAAACATATTCTCTTCCTTTGATTTAAAGTCAGGTTTTCATCAGGTAAGATTTGATGATTCTACAAAACCTTTGACAGCATTCAGTTGTCCTCAAGGACATTTTCAATGGACGGTAGTACCTTTTGGTTTAAAACAAGCACCAGGTATTTTCCAAAGACACATGGATAATACATTCAAAAAACATAATGAATTTTGTTGTGTTTATATTGATGATATTCTTGTTTTTTCAGATAATGAATATGATCATGAAAAACATGTCTTACAGGTTTTACAAACAATCAAAGAAAATGGAATTGTTCTATCTTTCAAAAAAGTAGAATTGTTTAAAGAAAAAATTGGATACTTAGGGTTAGAAATAGCCTTTGGTTTTAAACAATTAAAACCTCACATTTTAATTCATATCAATGAATTCCCAAATGAAATACAAGACCAAAAACAGTTAATGAGATTTTTAGGATGTTTAAATTATGCAGAATCTTTCATTAAGGATCTTGCAAAAATGAGAAGTCCTTTACAGAAAAAACTAAAGAAAGATTACAGATGGAACTGGACTAATGAAGATAGCCAGTACGTGCAAAAAATCAAAAATAAAATAAAAAACCTTCCATCTTTGTATCATCCTAACAAGAATGATAAAATGATAATCGAAACTGATGCATCCCAAGAGTTCTGGGGCGCAGTCCTTAAAGCAAAAGACAGTGAAACCTTAGAAGAAAAACTATGTAGTTATTCTTCAGGAACCTTCAGTAATTCTGAAAAGAATTACCACATTAATGAAAAAGAAATTCTAGCTATGAAAAAGGCAATTTCAAAATTCAGATTGTATATTATTTCTAATAAATTTATTGTTAGAACTGATTCAACAACATGCAAGTCATTTTTGAAATGCCAGGTACATCCAGACTACAAGCAAGGTAGACTTATCAGATGGCAAATGTGGTTTAGCCATTATGATTTTGGTATTGAATTAATTAAAAGTAAAGAAAATTCTTTAGCTGATTCTCTTACACGTGAATTATCTTTTGCAGGTCAAAATGACAGAAATACAGGATCAAATTGAAGACTTGGAGCTTCAATTAGAAACAAAATTGATGGAAATATCAACAAGACAACAAGAAATTGTTATCTTGAAGAAACAAATCCATCGACTACAACAAAAACTTCCTTCAAAAAAGGGGGGAATTGAAATAAATACTGCTGAAAAGCAAAACTTGGATGAAAATCCAAAAATTGACAGTAGTAGCAATACTGCTGAAAAGCAAAAAACAGATTGTTCGCAAGAACAGAAGGATATTCAAAATCCGAAAGAAAAACTTGTTGGTTTTGGAACTTCCTTACCAGGCAAGAAATTTTATGTAATCTTTGATGGTCCCAACAAAGGTTATTATACAAACTGGGCTGAGATTGAGCCTTTGGTCAAACATAAACCTTTTAAACATAAGAGCTTCAAAACTCTCACAGAAGCCCAGCAAGCTTTCAATGACTACCATAAAAACCAACCCCAGACAGATTTCAAAAGCCCTTTTGATAATTTTAGTCTAAGACCAGATTACCAACAAAAAGACATCAGGTCAAGACCAAGATTACCCAACCTTCAAAACAGGCCATTCTTTCCAGAATTAAGATTTAATTCTTATAAAGAAGCCACACAGTCCAACCCAGAGAAAATCCCTGATCGATTCAAGAGGTTAGGAAAAAACCCAGTCACAAAAGAGTCCAAAACAATTTCTGACATTCATTTTCAAGATTTCTTACATCTTGAAGAAGAAGCCCGGATTATAGGTGCTACTGCACCACAAAACTGTTACTACGGTACTCTTGACAAAAAATTTGGCCAATTCATCTTCGTTGCAGGAGCTGAGCCAAACTTTGTTAAAACAGCATTTTACTGCGGACTAGTCAAATTGATTGTCCCAGGAAAAGATTTGGAAGAAATTAAATTAATTGATGACAGGCTTTTCCAGTCGTTAAAAGATTTTGTTAAATATGTTATTAAAGATCAAGACCTTGATCTTCTTTTGAAAATCAACAGCACCATCCCATTTTGGGATAAAAACAACAATCTTTTAAAAGGGTATCATCATATACAGATTAAGTCTGTAAAAAATCCCTATCTGGATAATCCTGTTGAAGGAGAACCAGTGGATGTAAATACAGAAATACTCAACGATTGGAGAGGTTTATCCTATCAACGAGTTTTAACAAGTTTAAGAGCCATTAATGGTGAATCTAAAGTGAAAGTAAATTTCAGTTCTAATTTCATTTTAGTAACCAGTAAAAACAGTTCTTTGATGTCAAAAGAGAACATAAAGACTATCTGTAAGTTTGAAGAAGTCTTTTATGATACATTCAATGTCCCAGACAGTTATTCCGGTGAGCTTTGCAGAAATCTCAGGCAGAGTTTAGGAAAGGACCACCATTGCAGATGGTGCATTCAAGATGAAGAAGACAAAATCTCAAACAGCAACAAAGAATCAGACAAAGGAAAGGACGAGATAATTGATGACACTGTTGATGACTAGCTGTCAAAGATCGGATCCTACCACAGTGAAGAGGAAGTGGCAGACAGTGCTTTTTCTGATTGACAGACATCACTTTATTAAAGTAAAGTTCTTTACTTTATTAAACGCGTGAACAAACAGTAAAGATTCTTTGAAGACAAATGGCAGACAAAGTGGAAGACAACTTTTGGAAAAGCAAAAAAGAAATTGATTCAATCAAGAAGGAATCTTTTGAGATCACTATAAATTGTAATCAAATTGTAAGGGATAGGCAGGTGTTGTTTTGCATTCATCTCTGTTTTCTCTCAAAAATATTGTAAGGAGTCGAGGCTAAAAACCTCAAAGACAGTAGATCCATTGGATCAAAAAACCTTTGTATCTAAATAAGTTGTAAGATTCAACCTTCTGGAATAAAAGAAATTTTCTTTCTAAAATTCCTTTACTTCCTCAAATTTCAAACAAATATATATACTGCTGGATTAGCTCAGGTCAGGTGATCACTGGAGTACCACTTTTGAGGCAGGTGGCCGTTTGTAGGAGAAACACAGATCCAAGCCATTGCAGAAAGAAAGCAGTACATTTTATTTGGACAGAAAAGAAAAGAGGAAACCCCAATACATTACTGTAAGAAGGTTAATTTTATCATTTATTTATTTAAGGTTTGCATCCATGGATACTATTGTCTTTGCATTTAACCATACTCATCAGATCTATTTTAATCCGCATAAATACAGAAAAATTGAAACGTTTAAGCACTCGCTTAAAAACTGGTATCAGAGCCTAGTTTACAAACATGATAAATTGCAGAATGTGTAATAGATAATGGTAGTGTTACAATTACAAAAGACTTTATACATTTTCAGAAACATACATTATTCAGTCCTACACAGACTATTTACTTTCGATCAGAGTGCTCCGAGAAGCGTGGTGGTAGTAGTAGTAGTAGAAAAGAATGTCCCTGTAAATTAGAAAGAGAATGTCAATTAGTAGAAAATCAAAATCTAGAAGAAGACGAATTAGAAAATGAATTCAATAATTTAGAAGAATCTGATTTTGACCCAATAGACTTGTTAGATAATGAAAAGATTTATTATACTCTAGTAACAGAACAAGATATAGAAGGTTTAATATCTAAATTAGAAAAAATGGAAATTTTAGGAGAGAATGTTCTTAAATATTGGGAAAAAGACAAGGTAACATGTGAACTTAAGATTAAGAATCCAGAATACATAATTAGATGCAAAAATATTGAGGCAACAAATTTAGATCTTGAAGACTTTAAAATGCACACTCAAGACTTACTTAAGTTAGGAGTAATTAGAAAATCAGACAGTCCTCATAGATCAGCTGCATTCATAGTCAGAAAACATTCAGAGATAGTAAGAGGCAAAAGTAGAATGGTATTTAATTATAAAAGACTAAATGATAATACTACAGATGATGCTTATAAATTACCAGATAAGACTGTTCTTATTAATAGAATTCAAAATTGTAAGATTTTTAGTAAATTTGATCTTAAGTCAGGTTTTTGGCAAGTTAAGATGCATCCTGATAGTATAGAATGGACGGCCTTCACTTGTCCAGAAGGACACTTTGAATGGCTAGTCATGCCGTTTGGATTGAAGAACGCCCCAGGTATTTTCCAGAGAAAAATGGATAGTATATTTAATAAGCATAGTAAATTTGTAGTCACATACATAGATGATATTTTAGTATTCAGCAAGAATAGAAGAGAACATAGAGGTCACCTTCAGATTATATTTTCAGAATTTATTAATCACGGATTAATTATTAGCAAAAAGAAGATGGTCCTATTTAAAGAATTTATAGATTTTTTAGGAGTCAATATAGGACAAGGTAAAATATCTCTTCAGCCGCATATAGCACAGAAAGCTTTAGAATTTCCGGATAAGTTAGAAGACTTGAAACAAATCCAGAAATTTTTAGGATTAGTTAATTATGCTAGGCCCTTTATCAAAGACTTAGGAAAAATTGCAGGACCCTTATATTCTAAGACTTCTCCTACAGGTCAAAGACATTTTAATATAGAAGATGTTAAATTAGTCCAGGAAATTAAAAATAGAATTAAGAGTCTGCCAGAATTAGCAATGCCCCTAGATACAGATTTCTTAATAATAGAAACAGACGGTAGCATTTTAGGATGGGGAGCTATCCTTCTATGTAAGCCAAATAAGTATTCAGACAAAACTACAGAAAGAATTTGTAGATATAATAGTGGTAGTTATAAGGAAAAAGGTAATTTAAGTAGTATTGACGCAGAACTTTTAGCAATTAATTATGTTTTAGATAGCTTTGAATTGTTTATAGTTTCTAAAAAAGAAATTTTGATTAGAACTGATTACGCAGCTATTGTTTCTTTTTACAATAAGCTTAAGCTAGACTCTAAGAAAAGCAGTAGAAGAAGATGGTTAAATTTTGTAGATAGAATTACAAACACTGGAATTAATATAGATTTTGAGCATATTAAAGGAATAGATAACAAAGCAGCAGACATTTTAAGTAGGATGATTATTACTAAAGAATTTTGATCTAACTGTTTTGTGTCCTTTACAGATGTCCAGACCTCCTTTAAGACCAGGAATTCCCCCTGGGAATTCTTTTGCTTCTACAGCTTTATTACAGACTTCAAGTAGTCAGAACAGACCTTTTTATCAAGACCGTTTAAGGTTTGGTAATCAAGAACTTTTATGTTTTCCAAACAGTAACATTTCATTTAAAGTTTTACCGCATATTTCAATTTCAAAAGAAGAAAGATGCATTCTAGATAATTTGTGGATTTCATATAATAAGAACCCCAAAGATCAGAAGTATTTTCTAGCTTCTTTAAATGCACTTTCAGAATACTTTAATCAAGGTAAAAAATTTAAGTTTTATGTTGTAGTCAAAGGTAAAAAACCAGGAGTTTTTCATTCATGGTTAGAAGTATTAGACTACATTAAAGATTTCAAAGACCCTCTTTACAAAGGTTTTTCTAGTTATCAAGAAGCATTAGATTCAGCTAGGCAATTGATAGGATTAAATTTTTATATTTCACCTTCATTAAAGAATTTTGAAGATCCTCCTTTAGATTTCTCCCCTAGCAAAGACAAAAAGATTTTTTGTACTCATTGCGAATGTATGCAGAACAATTTTAAGATTATTAATGAATCTAATCAGAATTTGTTAACAGAAAGAACATCTTTACAAAAGAAAATTTCTGCTTTAGAACAACAAATTGTGAACTTAAGAATGACATATCCAAAGGGTACTATTGAGCCCAAGAAGTCAATAGCTAGTCTAGCCCAAACGGTAGCTGGTAAAGACTCATCAAATCCGTTGATGGCTATGGACTTGCCAAAAGTCCAACAGACTCAGGGAACTGTTGATTTCCCTACAGATTTAGTAAAGATTCCAATCTGGGATACTCTTGGCCAGCCTAGTGGCAAATTTGACATCTTAGTAGATTACTCAAAAAGCCCAGAACATTTATCTCAAATTCAGAATTCAGAAGCCCAATGTTCAGAAGCCCAAAATACCCAGACTTCAAAAGGAAAAGAAATTCTCCAAGACAGTCAAGACCCAAATGATAGTTTTATTTCTGTTGAAAGACTTCTTTGCCAAATTGAGAAATATCATAAAAATGAGAAAGTTTTAAAAAGAAGAATTGTTGCAAAAAGAAATAAAAATAAAAAGAAAGAGGAGAAAAGTCTTGAAGAAAAAATTGAAAGAGTATTAGAAAAGGTTATTACAAAGAAAGAAAATAACAAAGAAAAAGAGATTCAATGCCAAGACAAAAATAATCCAGAACCGGATGATTCATTTCAAGGTAGTGGTAGTGAAGACAGGTATGAAGGAGAAAGAGACGGATTCAATAACTCAGACAGTGGAATGTCACTATCTCCAACAGCCCTTCATAATCTTGACACCTAGAAGATGTTTTCAGACAGATGTTATTTTCCAAAGATGCCCTGCCAAGAAGAAAATCTAAAGACTTTTTTCAAGAGATTCCTTTTCAAACAGAAAGGTTACATGAGAAACTATATACCTTTTGAAATTCTGTAAGAAATCAATAAAAAAGAACTGTGCAAATGTTGAAATTTCCGCCAAGATGCTGTCCTTCAAAAGAAGATTTGATACCAGACAAATTACTATAGAACTTTTGAAATTTTCAGAAGCTGCCAAAAGAAAAGTTTGAAAAATTCAAAGATGCCAGACAATTTCCTGTTCAGCTTTTGAAAATGTGGTACATTTTCAGAAGAAATTCATTGCAAGACTTTGGCCAGATGTTTCTCGGTGAAACGCGTACCAATTTTGAAACAGAAGAAAAGACATAAAGCAAGGACACGTGGAAACTTGCTTTTTAGATTTACTTTTAGACTGTTGTTTTGCTCCCAAGAATTTTTTTATATAAGGGGAAGTTTTTATTTGTAAGAAGCATCGGTTCAACACTTCAAAAACCCTTGCTCTCTTAAAAAACCTCTTGTATAAGAAAATTCTCAATCCAAATATTGTATAGAAAGCTTGTATCCAGGTATATGTTCCAAACTTTGTAATTAAGTTTAAAGTTTTTCAGTAGATTTCGGGGTTTTCCGAAAGGGAAATCCTTAGTAGTAATTTCTTTTATGTATTAGCAGATCTCCAAAAAATGTTTAATTTATGTAATTTTTTATGAAGTTTTATAAAGTATTTTGTTGAAATGTTTTGTTGATATTTGTTGTATCATTCATTTCATCATATGCATGTTATAAAAGCATAACTTGATTTTTAGAAGCCATACTGTTTCTAAGTTAATCCTGAGTGACCCAAATGAGTAAGGATTGTTGGCCGGAGTGAGCCTGTGATATCCTTTAGATGTTGGAGGAAAGGGAATCAATTAATTTAAGAATTTATTAAGGGAGTGCCAGTGGTAACCTTAATAAAAGGAATCAGGTTCAAGTTAACATGTCTTAGGTGGTGATATTTGTTTTTGGTATTTATATTTCCGTTAAAAAAATAAATAAATAAATAAAAATGGAGATTTGTTGAGAACATTCAAAAGATTTTATGAAAAGGGAAGTACCGAGTAGGATAACACAAATTTGAAAAACAAAAAATTTTTATGAACCCATCAAAAACAGACGAAGCCTCTACATCAGAACCATCTTTATTAAGTAATATTTATATTATACTACCTCCAAAAATTCTTGAAGAATTTAGTTATCTGTTAAAAGAACATAAAAAAGAATTAGAAATTGTAAGAAATAGAATAGGAACTAACTTTAAATTGTTAGATTTAAAATTTAGAAAATTCCCAGAAGTAAACTCCTATTTACTTGAAAGAACTATAATAGAACAAAATAAAGACATAACTTTTTTAGAACAAAGAATTGAAGAAATAGAAATAATTTTAGAAGAAAAAACAATAAGTCAACGTAGTCAATTTATTGAGTTTCTTATAAAAATATCAGAATTATTAGAAATAGAATTTTAAAAGACTTCCGCATTAAGCAGATTAAACAAGACTCTGCTAACCTTGCCAACTCTGCAGACTAACCTTGAGAAAGACCCTTCTACGCCAGTGGCTGAGTCTCTCTCTTCGCACCCCCCCTCTCTCTCTCTCTTATTTGGTATCAGAGCCATAGATAGTAAGAAAAGCTTAGACTATTTAAATTTAGAACTCAGTACTAATTATAGAAAAGTTAAGACTATTGATAATAATATTTTAGGTTGTAATTTAGACTCATCTCATAAATTACATAGTCTGTTTTCAAAAGACCCTTGTCAAAACCTTATTGTAGATTTAATAATTAATTTGTCTAGAAATTTAGATCTAGAAAATAAAAAGAATTTTAAATCTGTAGAATCGGTTTTAGATCTTCTTAAAACAAGAAACTCAGAACTTAAAAATATTAAAGAAAGTTTAGATTTTATTAAGAATCAAAATTCTGTTATTTTAGAAAAGATTTCTAAAGTAGACTTTGCCCAAATAACAAAGATTTTAGATTTTAATAAAACTAAAGAAACAGAGTCAGAAAAAAAAAGATTTTCATTAAAACAGAAGAATCTATTAAAGAATTAAGAAGCTTAATTCTTAGTTAATAAACGAGACTGATATCTTAGATAAGAATTATATTGAAGCCTTAGAATTTTGTAATAATTTTCATAAAGAACCTAAAGGTATAACAAAGTAAGATTCTCCTAAGACTTCAGAATCAATTCTAATTAAGCAAAATAATTTTATTATTACTTTGTTAATTTCTCTACATAAGAAGATTACCCAAAGAATTTAAATTCCCAGGATGAGTTTGACAACTCCCTTTTTAGGCAGATCTAGAACAATCAGCGAAGGATCATCTAGACCGAGTACATCTAGTGTAGATAGAACTTTGATAGATAGACTGTTAAGAAGAACAGAACAAAATGATCAGAAAATAGAAGAAATCTTAGATCCAGATCAAGATTACCAAAGATTTCAGACCCATGGTTTAAGATTACTTAATCCAGAAGTCCTTTATAACAGAGGAATATTTGAGTCTAGAACCCAGTTCTTTAGACATAACAGACAAGTCCCCCTTCAATGCATAGGTAATCAAGTTAGAAAATTAAATTTAATTTCAGATGATTCTAGAAAAGAATTAAAAAAGAGAAATTATAAATTTATGCATCTAGGTTTAATAGTCATAGGAATTAGAGGATTAGCAAGAAAAAATCTAGGTTGTAAGACTTTAATTACTATATATGATGAAAGATTCAACAATATAGATAAGAGTCAAATAGCCAGCATGGAAGTAGATATGAATAGTAACATAGGAATAATTTATTGTAATCAAGATTTTTTAATGACTATTAAAGACTTCTCAGATAAAATAAAAATAGGAATCCAGACTAAAGGTTATGAAGATGTAGATAGCGGAGATAACCTCTTAGTTCATATAGGATTTATAGGTAGATGTTCAGCGCTCAGACTAAGTATAAAATTTACATAGATAAAGTAGTAAATTTAATGAGTAGTAAAGGTATAAATATGGTTAAGCCAAAAGAATTTTCGGCAGAACAATTAGCAGGATTAGAATGGGACATGGATAAATTCTTAGAACAAAAAGATAAGACAACCATTGCCCCTACAGAATCTTTAACTTATAAAGACATTCATGGCTGAATCTTTAAGATTTAACGGTCTTACCCATGTGGAATCTCTAGGTAAAGTATATTCTATACTTAATCCACAATTTGTTTCAAAACTAATCTTACTATTTGGCCTTAATAAATCTGTATAAGTATAATGGTTTCCGTCCATTTGTTGGACTTCAATTGGACTTCTAGATTTTTCTATATATCTATCTGGAATTAATTTTTTATTAATTATACAATTACTACAACCAGAGTCTATTAATCCTAAACATTTTATGACATATTCTCAAGTCTCAAACCTTCTAATTATGTTCACCGAAAGGACTTTTGGAGTTTAGACAGATTTCGTCCAGAGATCCATTAATTGACAGAAAATCAAACACGTGACTTAAATTTGACTAATTTAACAAGGATAAAATAGTCTCCAGGGGGGATCCCCGCCTTGTTCTTGTTGGGTGGGTTGGAGAAGAATACCATTTTTGTTTTTATTTTTCTTTTTTCTTTTTCTTTTAATTTTAAAAAATAAAAAAAAATGTATGATTTATTTATACTTTTAAAAAGGTTAGGGACTTCAAATACAATTATTTCGTTTTATTTTCTCTTTAATTTATTTATATCAGAGACAAAATTGTTTTAAAAAAATCATTTGGAGACTATCTATGTAAATTAATGAAATTATTGAGATGACATTTGCGAATTGGGTTGCAACTCTTTGCAAGTGATTTGAAGACATCATTTCAATTGGGTTACAAAAATTATAGAGACATCAATTTTTGTAAGAGTATTTTCTGCTGGTATATATGACTTTGTCACTTTCTTTGTGTTAACAAATACATCTGGTAATTGGGTTGCAACTCTTTGCAAGTGAATGATTTTTTCAACTTTTTACTCACATTGATTACTGCGGAGATCAAAATGAGATAAAGTTGTTTCATTCTAAAAAAAATTACCTTGTTTTTTCAGGATATAGTTTTTTCCCTCCAAAAATTGGGAAAGTCATTTCATCAAAATGAATCTGTAAAACGTGCAGGAAATAAATCACCTGTTAAATATTCAATGTATATAATAATGGATGGTGAATCAAACATAACATAAATTCCAAGTCTACGTTGGGGATCCATTTTTGTACGTTGTGGGGATGAAATTGGGACTTGGATAGCACAACAAAAACTCGTAGATGAGAAATATTAGGTTCGTGGCTAAATGCAAGTTGTAAAGGTGAGTTTTCATGATAAGTAGTTGATCTTATACGACCCAATAATGTATCATGTAATATAGAATGATCCCAAACAGAAGTTGGGAATTTTGTTTTCATAAGTACATGCCAAGTAATCAATTGATGATATTTGATAAACGACTCTGCTAAACTATTTTGTGTATGAACATAGGCAACTGAATGTTCAACAACAATCCCAATTGACATACAATAATAATTGAATGCTTGTGATCTAAATTCACCAGCATTATCTAGATGGATTGTCTTGATTGAGTAATCGGATAATTGAGCTCGTAATTATATGATTTGAGCAAGTAGTGTACCAAAAGCTGCATTTCTAGCATAAAGTAAGCAGACATGTGACCATCTAGTATAAGAATCAACTAATATTATAAAATAATGAAATGGTCCACATGGTGGGTGTATCAGCCCACATATATCTCCATGAATTCTTGCTAAAAAAGTTGGAGATTCAACACGAACCTTCTTAGTAAAAGATCTAATGATTATCATGCCTTGTGAACAAGCAGCACATGGATAATCATTAGGTAAAAGAATCTTCTAGTTCTATAGAGGATGTCAATGTGAGTTATTAATTATTCGGCATATCATTATTACTCCTGGGGTATCCAAGTCGATTATGCCAAAGCATAAAGTTTATTGGTTTAACGAATTTCGGGTTTGTAACATTGTTTGATTTAATTGTTTTTATAAATGTATAATACATGCCAGATGGGAGTGCCATGAGTTTTTTTATCTGTTTCTGGTCAGATACAAAAGAAGTTATGCAAATATATTCATTATTATTTTTTTGCATCGTCTCAATGTGGTATCTATTGCAGCGGATATCTTTAAAACTAAGCAAATTTCTTCTGGTTATGCTAGAATAAAGTGAATAATTTATATGCAATTTAGTATTATTTGGTAAGATAATACTAGCTCTTCTGGAGCTTTCAACGATATTCGATGTACCGGATGGCGTATTAACATTATTTTCTGTTAATATAGTCCAAAAAATACTTTTTATCTTGAAGAAACAAATGAGTGGTTACACTATCAGCTAAACAAATATTTTGGCAATTCATCATAAATTTATAAACATGACCAAATTTTAATAGCCAAAGTCCAACGCAGAAATCATTATTTATCTTCTTTTCTAGGCATGACCACATGATTTAATAGTGAAAATTCTTTTACAAGAACATAAACCTTCCACTTGCATCACATAAGCAATGATAGGAAAAAGAATGACATTGGAAGGCTATAAATTAACTATGAGTAGTTCATTCCCAACATTAAAAAATCACAAGTTTCAAAATGTTGTTTGCCTTGTTGTGCAGTCATTTACACAGCTATAGTATTAGACCACATATTCATAAATCTTACGAAAGATCTTGATTTACCACGCAAGAGACATTGTTCGAGAGTTGATAATTGTCCACAAAAGCACAATTAAAACAAATATTGTTCGAGAGTTGATAATTGTCCACAATAATTTTTTGTTAACATATAGTGATAAAATATAATATAGATTGTACATTTGAGAACAATCATTCAAATACCCAAAGTAATTCTATAATAACCGATCAATAAGTCACATTAATCAATGTCAACATAACATAATTTGTATGCTTTCCTTCATGAATAAGCATTATTTTATAAATTACTCATTTATATCACAATTTAATTATGTGAAATGATATTCTTCAAGAAATGTACTACTTCTAGAGCACAATATTTTTTTTTTCTTAAACTTGATATATTTAGTCTATTGCTACTTCAGGAGTAATATTTTAATATTCTTCTGAAATATTAAATTATAATGCCATACTCTTCAGGAGCATATAATATTCTGTCAAGATATTATAACGTTGTACTTCTTCAAGAACTTAAAAAAATATTGAACTTTTATGAAGATTTGCTCTTCAGAAACAATAGCTTAATTGTAAACCTTATAAGTTACGTTTTTCGAGAGCAACAATATATTTTTTTAGAATATACTAGTGAAGTCTACGTGCAAGGCACGTGTTGTATTTTAATTAAATATTTAAAAGCGTGGTCATTAATAGTGAATTTTTTAATTAATTCTTGCTTATAAAAGACTAAATGAACATGTATTAAAACTTATTGAGAAAAATACATATTATTTTTATGTGATAGGTATAGTTATTGATTTTCATTGTGATGGATGGTATAAAGTTGACAGATAGAAGTGATTATTACAAATCCTAGAATTAAATACTTCGATTATAATCTCATAAGATTATTCTGCTGCTTTAAAATTTAACTTATTCCATATTTCTCCTCATTATAACCTGACTTGTAAAAAATTTCACTCTTCAATTTAATTTTGTTCATTCTAATGTATCAAATATTAAAAAAGATTTAAATCACACAAGTGTCATATGATATGCGTAAGATTACTTGTGAACTTACGGTAATAATAATTGTTTCATGTTGCTAAAAGTATTGCGAGCTTTACCATCCTTAGTTATCCCTATTTATGTAGCCAATGACAAAATTATATTTATTCATGCTGGGTTACGCACCAATACCACAGTAGAAATTTTAAGTTATTGGCATTCAAATCCTCCAAAGCAAAGTCAACAATCTAAAAACTTCCATAAAAAATACTAATTATATATGGAGTCCAGAAATGCAGTTGAAAGCAAGTGATGCATTAGAAGTGAATAGCTAAAGCGTCTTTAATTAAGAATGAGAATGTCAATTTATACTCAAAATTCAAAATGCAATTGCTGCTCATATTCACCAATTAGCAAACTCACTCTAATGAAACAGTGGCTACCGAGTTCAATTTAGTGAAGAATAAGTTTTGAGAAATTAATCAAAATTCCATTATGAAGAAATTAAACTATCCAACATTCAACATTATGTTGAATCTAATGAAATCAAAACAGCAAAAACTCTGCAAGTAATTTTCTTGGTTCATGTTTGCTACCAAATTACTGTAATTATGAAGATCAGAGGCAACATCAAAGAAAAGAAGAAAATGTCAAACTGGTTTATATAAAGAGGACTTTTCATCACACGACAAGTAACTCTTTTTTTTATTTTAATTTAAAAAGGCCAGACCAATAACAAAAAATTCACAATAGTAAATTGTACAGCACCTCAATCTTATATACATGTATAATTATAACAATTTAAATATAACATTATGATACTAAATTACATAAAAACGGGGAAAAAAACTCTCAATAGCTTAAATTAACAAAAATAATTCAAAATATAAAGGATTATTCAATCTAGACTCTAAATACTAAAATCTAGGTGCCCCTACCTTATATTGGAGTTTTATCATCAAAATTAATAAATCTAATACTCTAAAAATAAAAAATTTAAAATTTCGATGATTGGTTTTCATTGTATCTTAAAAATGAGAAATAACATGTGTGAAATCTGAAGCTAAGAACACATAACACATTACACCAATAAGAGAAATTAAAAAACCAAAGTACATTATGATACAATGAGCTTCCATTTCATCCAAAACAAGTATTTTTTTTTTTTTGTTTGCCTACAATATTACTTCAATTACTCTTTAAGCAAACAATACAAACTAAAATATTTACTTTTTAATTAAACAATACAAACCAAAGTATCAAGAAGTTAAATCTACAATTTTTATATAGTTTAACTTCATTATCAGTGATGTAATGGAAATCACTGTTTTTATGCAAAAGAAGCCGAGAATGCTGTGAGAAAACATATGTGAGTAAAAACAAAAAATCAGCCTCAAGAACACTTGTTCTTATTGAAGTTATATTAAAAAATCACAACTTAACGCGTGCAAATTATGACAGAAAACACAACCACCGAACTACAAACAACATTAATTAAAATGTGCATTGGTGAAATTGGATCGAAAAGTAAAACCGTCTATTCGTTCAACAATCTTTACCGAAATATAAGAACAACACACTCATAGGTAGCTTGTTGTATTAAAATCTAATGTTAAAATCCAAAATAATCAACACATATGCAAAAAATTTGGTAATTTTTCAACAAATATGACCAAAATCGGAAGGAATGCGGAGGAGATGAAAGAAGGAAAACAAGATGAGCCATTTCAATTTCTATCTCTACTAAAATTATTGAAGTTGGTAACCAATGTTTTCTAGACTATATGATATGAGATCACAACGCAAAAGAACAGTACAATGTTCACTTCACCAAAAAAATTCACTACTGACTTATGGGAACTAAATAATACGCAAGATTAATTCCAAAAAAAATTACATTTAGTAAGACATGCAAACAAGCTAACACAAAACTTTGTTTGATTACGAATGAGAAACAAGCAACAACAAATGTGATTTCTTAATGAGGAAATGAAATATAATCACATTGTAGTAGTTGTATTTTACTAAAGAATATATATCTCAAGCATAATGTGACAATTACCAATGAATTTTAAAAAAGAAAGCAAATGCCTAACGCTTATTCTTCCCAGGAATTGCAACCCTCTTTTTCCCTTCAAGGTCTTACAATTGTTCTTAGTCATCTATCCTCTATATGGCAAATTCCTGAATATGTCTAACACCTTTGTAGCATTGTATCTCCTTCAACCTTGTAACGGCAAGTGCATAGAATCTCCTCTATAAATATAAACGGACCCACTTAGAACAAGTTAAAACTCTAAATTTAATTCATTCTGTCATGTAACTTACATGAAATTAAGATATTCACATTAAGATTTGCACACAGAAGCTTAACAAATTGAAAGAAATTATTCAGAAACCCAAATCACATTTCCACAAGTACAGCCAAAAGAAAAAAAATGCCCAAATCAATTTTTTGCCTCCATGCAAACGATAAAATTAGCAACAGACATATCTTTTAGACAAAATGAGAATGAGGAAAATAAGAGATAACGGAGACACGCAACAGCGTTTAGCCAAGTCACAATGTCAGTGAAAGAGCAAGAAATCTCAATTTCAGATAACAATCCATTGCCGCAGCTTAGGATTTGAAATTATGCATCTAAGAAAAAAATTGAAATCGTGAATCTCAAACACTAATTATTAAGAAGAACCACAAACTTCATATTAATGATGAAAATTGATAAAAACCCAAAATGAGAATTAAAAATTAACACTCGAACAAACACAAATGTTCAAACAAGTTTAACAAATAAACAAAAATAGAGCTTAAACAGCCAAACAACTACCTGTTACGTTCAATTTGTGAACCCTAGAAATAAGGGCAGCCAATAACAACCTTAATCTGTTCTGATCGCCTATCCAGAACAACCATCAAAGAAGAGAAAAGTGTCGAGAACAGTTAAGCATATGGTTCGCGAGCTTCTATTTAGAGAAAAATAAAAATAAGAGATAGTTGGGTATCTAAAATAATCAACAAATCTACAAATTTTTTGGTGATTTTGCTACAAATAAGACTGAAATCGAAAGGAATGTGAAGAAGATGAAAGAAAGAAAAAAGATGAGCGAGATGGAAGATGGAGAAGATTGAGTTAAATCTGCAATATAATTCGAAAACGAAAAAATCAAAGGACACAAAGTTTTATTGTTTTAGAGAAAAGTAAAAACAGAAAATGAAGGTGGCATGCGTTCTTAGAAATAGTGCCCGCAAGAAGTTCACTCTCTTAATAGATAGGGAAATATAAATATGTGTGTGTGTGTGTGTGTAAAGTTGTGTTATATTCGAGAAAAACAACAGTGCAATATTTTTTCTGGAATATTACTAGATTTGTGGAATTTGATTTCTTTTGGAGAAAAAAAAAAGGAAAACTAACAATTAATCTTGTTTAAGAATTGATAATACATTACTAAACATGAAAATAATAGTACATGTACGTTTAAAAGAATTATATTTGTAGTCATATTAATAGGCGGATGCAATCACATGTAAATCGTTTATTATAAGTTAATGCAATAATGCATTTATTATAAGTTAATGAGTGCATTGAACAATACTTACGCATGATTAAAATATTCAATTAAAAGAAAAAATAACAAAGCTGGTTCTTCCACCAATTAATCGCCCAAAAAATGTCGGATTGTATTCCAACTAATTTTTCACCAATATTTTATTTTTCAAAGAAAAATCACATTAATTTACTCATTTAATTAGAACGTCGTGCTGATAATGTGTTATGAAATTAAAGGGATAATAGAGAAAAATATAAAATAGAAACGAATTGTGTATTTTATTATAACTATGGGTATATATTTATAGGATTCTAAAGTAAATAACAAAGTGATTTAGAGGTTTATCTAAATATCTTGATAAGACTAAATATCCTGATAAATCTAAATAGTCATCAATAATTATTCCATAATTTTACAATACAAATTAATCAGTTTTCATATGATATAATCATATATTTCAAATACATAATACTTTAAATTTAAATACCAAATGATAAATGTACATAATAATACGGAAAAAAAAAAATAACAAATCGCCACCTACGGTCAGGTAAGTTGATAGGTTTATTCCGAAAAAAAAAAAAAAAAAAAAAAAAGACATCACTTTACGAAATAACGAGATGTGTCATCAACATATAATAATTTCAGAATTGACACAAAAATTATTTATTTTCAATAAAGTTTTTGCATACTAAAATCACACTTCCTTTAACATCGGGAATTCAAAAAAATTCATTCTACACAGTACCTAACCGTACAAATCGACACGGATGAAATGATTTTCCTTTTCTTATCACAAAGATACGCAATTTAATTATTTAATTTTCTGTCTATCATATGTTATATGGTTATAACGTGTATGAGAAGCTTTTGTTTAATTTTTGAAATAATTTTCTTAACAAATTTTCAGCATTGGGTTTGATTTGCGTTATTCATGGAAAATAAATTTACATAATCATAGTATGTTTTGTTTAAGACTTTTTTTTTTCCAAACATAATTTCTAAAATTACTTTTTATTATTAAATAGTTGTTAGGAAAGTTTTTGTATATTATAAATAATAGATCTTAAGGAATGTGTAGATAAAAGTCGTTTTACGTAGTACGTAAATAAAAATGATGTTTCATCAATTTATAAGTACTTATAAACACTATCAAACATACTTAAATCTTAGGGTAAATAGCACAAAACGTCCCTACCTATTGATGGTATTGTGAAAAACGTCCCTACCTTCAAAATTTTGGCATTTTCACCCTTACCTACTGGATTTCCTACGCAAAACGTCCTTCAGTCCAAAAATATAGGGGTAAATTAGTCCAACCACTTTTTTCACATATATATTACTTCTTTTAAAATTAGAGGGCTTCCCATGCAATTTCCAAAATTGCACGACAGGCCCCCGTCCCCAAATCCTCATTCCTAAGCTGCAGTGGTAGAAGCTGCCCTTTCCTTCTCAAATCCTGTACAAGCTGTTGAAGGCTGATGGTTTATGTATCTGTTAAGAGTAAAATCATGAAACTGACCAACGACATCAGTTAACTTAAATTTATTAATTTTTGTTTCATCCAAATGATTGCTTACTGACCTTAATTTTTTAATTGGATTTCTTTTGAAGAACTATAGATTCTTGATGATATTTTCTACATCAGATCTTGGCGGTTCTATGTGTTACAAGTGGCATATAAGCAATATACTCTGATTTTTATACATTATACTGTTTTTTCTTTTCACTTGACACTACAATGAATGCCACCATTTACACGCCACCTTCCTTTCAAATGGGAAACTTGTATCCTAAGGTCTATGGAAAATTCAGGACTAATTGTACACTGAAAAGAACCATATTTTTCTTCCTTGAGAAGTTAATTTTGTAGAAGTCTATTTCATTGAGGCATATCTATTTCTTGGGAATTTTTCAATTTCGGCCCCTTCACTGAACTAACTACTCCCTTTGCCCTCTTCTCTCACATTTAAAACCTGAAGATTTAGTCAATCTGGTCTGCACTTGGAAACAGGTTAATGAATATGCTACAACAAATCAGCAAAATAATCTTGTATGTTTTAACTGTGTAAAAAATCTGGTGCATATTAGATTTGTGGCTTGCTTCGTCAGCCCTGGCCAGCGAGAGAGCGCTGTTGAATCAGTTTTAGATTTGTTGAGATACTTTGTGCTGAAGATTGAGGATGGCAGTGGGAAGCACTCGTTTATAGGGTTAGGGTTCAATGAGCAGAATGAGGATTTGGGGACGGGGGCTGCCGTGCAATTTTGGAAATTGCATGGGAAGCCCCCCAATTTTAAAAAAAGTAATATATATGTGAAAAAAGTGGTTGGACTAATTTACCCCTATATTTTTGGACTGAAGGACGTTTTGCGCAAGAAATCCAGTAGGTAAGGGTGAAAATGCCAAAATTTTGAAGGTAGGGACGTTTTCCACAATACCATCAATAGGTAGGAACGTTTTGTGCTATTTACCCTAAATCTTACTTTTTAAAAGGTATTTTTTAAAGTCAACTTATTGACCGAGTTTTCTATTTTAAGTTGCCAATATCACATATAATTTTGTTGACATCAAAACTACTAACAACAATGACGTCTCGTTCAACTACGATCCCATCAAACAAATCAAAATAATCAATTTATCAGAAATAATTATTGTTGACGTCGGAATCTGCACTATCCACGTAGAAGGAAGGACGCGTGTGGAAGGAAGGGTCAATGTCATTAATGTCTGGGCAAGTGGAAGGAAGGGAGTGGCATGTGGCGTTCCAGATGCCCATTAAATGACCTTTTGTTAATAGCTTCATTTAATGTTTTGTGTTTCCCATGCCACTCCTATAAAAGCACCAAGGGTCTTTCATATTATTTTTCATGCATCCGTATCTTCTGTGAATCTAGTTGATCCATCCCAATGGCTGTGACATCTTCCAGCGAAAGATACAGAGAAATCTTTATTGCAATTTGTCCAATTGGTTCCAGTATTCAACCTAAGTATCTCATAAATGAAGGGTCAGAAAACCAACGTTCAGAGGACCAAGTATGTCCGTATGTCCCAATCGTACTTAAGATCAGTGGGGTACGTTGGATACCATGGAAGATGTTGGGTCTAGTAGCCTTAGCGAGAAGTTCTCAAACAGCACCTCCACAATGGACATCAATGACAGATGCTTCGATGATCCTGATTCGGATGCGAGGTAAAAAAACCATCTGCCAACGGTGTCAACAACATTTTTTGAGTAATATGGCCTAATTAGTCATTAAATCAACTCATATTGATTTGAGAGACTCCATATCATGGTGAAGTCAAACTTGTGCTGTCAACGGAGCACATAAAGTATGGTAGATTAAAAATTAATTAGGTAGGATACGGACCCTTCTTTGTGCCGACCCTAAAGAGGCGGCAGGGTAGTAGGACGATGTTTACGTTCATTCATTTTCGTTTTGTAATCCAGACTTTGATAAATAAATGGAAGACCAATTTTGATTACCTTTTTGTCTGTTGTATTACAAGATATGTGAAGTTCTTTGATCAGGATGCCTTCGCCAGATATGCGAAGCTCTTTGGTCAGGATGCCTTCGCCAGCTATGCGAAGCTCTTTGACCAGGACGCCTTTGTAAACATTTCCACACGTGACGTAGGCGGATAGTGTCATGCTTGTCTAAGAAAAGTACAAACCAATAGACGCATTTAAGTCCTGTAGCCATTACGTTTTCCTAGGGTTCTTTGGAATGCATCTTTCCTACACGTGTCTGTTATCCGACGGTCTACATTTTGGGATCTGCATTAAAGGCTAGGATCAATTGTATCACCTATATCTCTGTACAACTTCTCATTGTTCCCTTCACCTTCTCCCTCTTCCCGAAACCTCAGAACTCAACTATTGTCATTCATGGCTGGTTTTGATTATTCTAAAATATCAGTGTTCAAAATAAAAAGTGGGGGAGTCGTGGGTGAAAAATAGGCTATTCCTTCACAACTTCCGGTACCACGTACGTCGTCTGTTCCGGCGGCAACTATCCCATTGGTGCCGGAGGTAGTAGTGGACGTTTCATCTACTGTTTCGTCGATACCGGATGTAGCAGTGGACATTTCGTCCACTCACTCTCTTGAAAAATCTCTTCTTTCGGTTGAAAAAGTCTGACGACCAAGCAAGGAGAAGAGGATTATCAGCAATGAGGAGAGAAGGCTGTACCAGGAAGGGCCATGGGAGAGGAAGACGACGTGGAGGATTCTAGGAAGACCAAGCGAAGTTGGGTGACTCCTCCTTGGAAAATTGGAGAAACCACTCCCTTTTCTCGAGGTGCAACGCGAACTTCCATTCCTACTCTCCCGACTAGATAGAACGTATCAACATTAGGTCTCGTCAGGATAAATTGGATCCAGCCATTTCGGGAAAGTTACCATCCCCATCCGCCAATGCGGTGGCTTTAGTTCATAAGTACTGGACTCCCGCTTGGGCTAAGGCTACGGATAGTGCAGACTTACTAGAGTTGTTAAAATTAGCAGAGATGAGTACATCTCGGATCCACGTACTTAACTGTGAATTATACAAGGTGTTGGCAATGAAAATCGACGAACTGTACTCAACAGTTGTGGGTGCAGAGGACATGGATGAGTTGCATTCAAAAAACAAGACCCTTCGTTCGAGGCTTGCAATTTTCGAGGATGCCAGGGCAAAGTCCAAGTATAAGATAGCCATGGCCGAAACGATCCAAAAGTTGTCCATCAAAGCTCGGAAGCAAACTGAGCTGAAACTCAAGGTATGTGAAGATATGGCTCATGCTAAACACAAAGAGTTTACGGAGGCCTTGGTGGAGCTCTCAAAGGCTAAAGAATTGTTGGCCAAACTAAGGATCTCTGGTTATAGTGATCCCAAAGGTCCGGTGGAGACATATGAGCCGTTACTTCTTATACTATCTCTAGTTATAAAAATTGTCACCTTTATCAAATTCATAAATGAAAAATGTCAATGTTTCACATTGCTTGTAGTTATATGAGGTTATGCTTTCGTTATACAAATGTACACGCGTTGAATGTTTATCCAGCGAGTTGAAAGAGTTGGCCGCGACCACACTCCCTTGCTGTCGAGCTTTCTTTACTTGTTTAAATATGCGTTGAATGTTTATCCAGCTAGTTGAAAGAGTTGTCCGTGAAGCACACTCCCTCGCTACTGAGCTTTCTTTAGTTGTTTCAATACGCGTTGAATGTTTATCTAGCGAGTTGAAAGAGCTGGCCACGAACCACACTCCCTCGCTGCCGAGTTCTTTTCACTTGTTTAAATACGTGTTGAACGTTTATCCAGCGAGTTGAAAGAGTTGGCCGCGACCACAATCCCTCATTGTCGAGCTTTCTTTACTTGTTTAAATACGAGCTGAATATTTATCCAGCGAGTTGAAAGAGTTGGCTGCGAACCACACTCCCTCGCTTCTGAGCTTTCTTTACTTGTTTAAATACGCGTTGAATGTTTATCCAGCGAGTTGAAAGAGTTGGCTGCGAACCACACTCCCTCGCTGTCGAGCTGTCTTTACTTGTTTAAATACGCGTTGAATATTTATCCAGCGAGTTAAAAGAGTTGGCCGCGAACCATACTCTCTCAAGTGTCCAATGTGGTCTTCGGCGTTCACACTCTTTACGAGCATGTCATCAACGTAGACCTCCATTATGTTCTCAATATGTTCTAAGAACACGCGGTTCACTAACCGCTGATATGTAGCTCCGGCATTTTTTAGGCCAAAGGACATCATCTTTTAGCAGTACAACACTCGGTCCATAATGAATGAAGTGTGTTCTTCGTCTTCCACGAACATCGGGATCTGGTTGTATCCGGAGTAAACATCCATAAAGCTAAGTAGCTTGTGGCCGGAAGTCGCATCAACCAACTGATCAATGCGTGGTAGCGGGAAGTTGTCTTTGGGACACGCTTGATTCAAGTCAGAGAAGTTTATACATACCCTCATCTTCTTGTTTTTTTTTCTTACTAACACGGGGTTGGATACCCATTGGGGGTAGACTGCTTCTCTGATGAACCCGTTTGTCAGTAGTTTGTTGACTTCCTCTTTCAAGGCATCATACCTCTTGGTGATCAGAAGCTTTTTTTTTGTATATTAGGGCGCATTTTGGGATCCACTTTCAGGGCGTGGCAGGTCACGAATGGATCGATCCCTACCATGTCACTATGTTTCCATGCGAAGACGTCGGTGTTCTCTCGCAGGAACTGCTTCAGTTCTTCTTTC
The DNA here is from genome assembly GCA_030279155.1 of Forsythia viridissima. Classification (NCBI taxonomy): domain Eukaryota; kingdom Viridiplantae; phylum Streptophyta; class Magnoliopsida; order Lamiales; family Oleaceae; genus Forsythia; species Forsythia viridissima. The sequence goes on from CM059042.1 coordinate 44,962,960, forward strand.
ATCCCATCATCTAGTTTCTGTCCAACTTGCAACATCTAGGTAGGGTATGAAGAGTTTAGAGGGAACGCTTCTAGCTCCTCTGTCGGAGAAGCTAGAGAATTCGGGCCTATAATCCGATGGTCCAGACCTTCGTCTAGTATCATCTCATCCTCAATCTTTTCAGGGTTGATATCCATCAATTCTATCTGTATTGTCATCACTGCAGAGGGAACGTCTTCACACTTTACTGCCTTTTGGAGCATGTTCAGGTAGCATGCCCTTGCCTCTGTCTGGTTACCGCGAACCTTAGCAACTCCACCAGGCGTTGGGAACTTCATTGCCAAGTGGTGAATGGAGGTGACCGCTTGCAGGTCCTTGAGTGCTGGCCTACCGAGGACTCCATGTAGGCGGAGTGAGTATCAATCACCAAAAACTCCATGAATCTTTTCAGATGACACGGGGGCTCTCCAAAATCCACCGCGATGGTAATTCTACTTCTAGAGACGAGGCTATCACCTGTGAAACTGAATAGTGGTTCTGAAATGGCCGTCAATTCGTGATCCACATCCATTTGGTCAAAGGTGTTGCCAAACAAGATGTACACGGCGCTTCCGTCATCAACCAGCATTCGTCCTAACCCATTCTTTACTACGACTGTGTGGACTACCAGGGCGTCACAATGCGGGTAATGTATGCCAGCTTTATCCTCTTCTGTGAACATAATCTGCGGGGCCATTGGGTCAGTGCCCATGAACCTACCAACTTTCTACAGGTTCTTCTCTTGTTGCCTTAGCATAGTTTTGCCGTGAATTCTTCGTATGCTCTCCAATATAGGGCCCTCTGATAATTGTGTTGATCTCTTAGATCGGGGGGGCTTTCCTAGGTTCTCCTGTCCTTGGTGGATCTCTATTTCTGTTGTTTTTCCCGTCGTTGCAGCGAGGTCCATCGTCCTGGCGTCAGGACAGAGGTCTTTGTCCCTGATTGGGTGGTCTTCGACGTTCTCGAGTCAGTCGGTTCTCCTCTCCTTGCCGTTGATTTCTCCATTTGATTAATTCTCTTACGTCGGGGTAGTTTTTTGTGTTGTGCACCTGGGTCCTGTGTATGCGACATAACTTAGATGGAGGAGCAACCAGTAGAGGAGCCTCTACGAGTAGTCCAGCATGGGGGGGCTGGGATTGTCTCTGTCTGGTTGAATATCCTATAACGGTTGTTATGCGGCTCGGGAGAACGCTTTCCTCAGAAGCGATTGAAGCGAGGTTCAGGAGAACGCCGCCCCTCCCTCAGATAGCGATCTCTTTTTTCTTCTCTTTCTCTATTCTCGATCACATCTTCAGATCAGATTTCTCGCTGGATTAGGTCTACCAGCTAACTGTAGGTTTTGGGTTGATTATTTTGGACATCTCTCCAGAAGGAGGTGCGTATGTGAAGTCCGGTCACCAGCGCGTCTAGAGCTTTCTCATCAGTGACGTTTTCAATTTTGTTGATGATAGCACTGAATCTTTTGAAATAGCTCTTCACCGACTTTCATTTCTTCTATCGAATGTCGTGCAGTTGAGCAATATCGGCTATCATTGTCCAGTTGCCTATGAAAGTGTTAATAAATTCTCATTTAAGTTGGGGCTAGCTCCTGATGCTCCCTGGTTTTAGTTTGTTGTACCACCTCTTCACATCGGATGTGAGGGTGATATGAAAATTTATGCACTTCACTACAGAGGAGTTACCTTGGATTTTCGTCTTATATATGTTGATATGATCCGTAAGGTCACCTCTTCCGTTATACTTGTCCGTCGGGGGCATTCTAAAATTAACAGGAAGCTCTATGGCCTTCAATATGTTGTTGAATGGAAGGTTCTCATCATCGTCATCCTCATCGCATTCTAACTCTTCCTTTTCGTCTGCGAGCCTCGCAGGAACAAGCTTCGGGTCTTTTCTTCCTTGTGTACGGGCCTCCATGTTCTCATTGTGCCTGCTGTACGCTGGTAGAAGTGGTGCTATGGAGGATCCCACCCCTAACATGTCAAACACATTGATGGCAGGAGCCGGCTGGTTTCCACGTGCCGGAAGGGATTTCCCATTTTGATTGTCTTGCGAGGGCCTTGGATTCATATTTTGAGGGTTCCTACCATTTGAAACTGGCAGGTCGTCCTGAGATTGACGGCTCTCTATCGAACCGAACCTCGAAGGGCTTCGCTGGGCATGGATACGCTTGGGTCCATGCTGAAGAGATTGATTCTCCAACAGTTCAAGCGCTGCCTTCATCCGGGCATTGTCTAGCTTCAAGTCTTGGTTTTCGTGCTCAACCATCTGCTTCTATCGTTGTCTTCTTCTCTTGCGACGTGTTACGTTCTAAAGGTCTTGAACGCTTTCCTGCCGCAAGCCAGTGTGATGGGACTTTACTTCTTCTTCCATAGAATTTTCTGTTGCCATGCTCTTTCGGGTAGAAAGCACGTTTTTACCACAAGTTTTAAGTTGTGTAACATTTTTCGTTTCCTACAAAAGGCGCTAATCTGTTGATATCGGAATCTGCACTATCCACGTGTCAATATATCTTTTGTCAACCTGTATGTTACCTGCACACTAGGACGATCGTTAGGCACCAGGATCATCAAGGAAAAAGGGTCTGACAATCGTAGGTACTCCGACGATTAAGTCAACTGCCGGTATATAGAATAAAATATGGGGTATAAAAACAATTGGGTGTGGGAGGGAGAAGCAGGTAGAGATTTGAACAGAGTTTACGGGTGAGAATAATGCGTACCTTAGAACAACCAGAGATGTTGTATTTATAGTTTTAGAGTTTTAATTGATTTAGGAAAATAATCAATTAGATATTTGATTGGATCCTCATTCCTTATAGGATAAGGACAATCGGTTGGCAATGCATCTCCTAGATTTTAGCCCTTATCTGAGTTAATTCCTATTATCACGTTGCCTAGTCTTTAGGAGATTGATATTTGATTTTCTTGTGAGAATCAATGTGCCAATCAAACACAATCTTTCCCTGAATACATCTCTGGTTATTCCAAAATATCACAACGCCTACGGTTTTGTGATAGATTCAATTACTGGTGAAGCGCCGAGTGTTGGCTGTGAATGTCGAGGCTCTTCACGGGCTTCGCCATACATAACTTGAACATGTCAATGTGTTGCTGGACCTTAAATGCATTTACGAGATCCTCGCTATGTGTGTGAAGCTTTAGCGATTTCAAAGGGCCCTCACTAGGCATGTGAGGCTCTAGCGATGCCTTACTTGGGCCTTTGCTGGGCCTTTATGAGGCTTTTGCTGATGTAGAGACCTTTCCAAAATCTGATGATAACAATTATATATATCATACATATATGTGCTCATTTGAAAAAAAAAATTGTTTAAGCCATTTAATATTATTTATAACTATATCTCAATTGTAAATGGAAACTATTTTACATCGCCATTACAATATCTCATGCAATGCGTGTTATATGCTAGTATGGGTGCCCCAAAAAAATTTGAAGTACAATTTTTTTTTCATTAACAGTCTAGTTTTGAAGGACATTTGTTTTACGTAATAGTCTCTTTTCAAAAATTCATAGCTCCACTCCTGCATGCGAGTAGTTAAAAAATGGAGCCAAATAGAGTAAGTAATGATATTTATCATCACCAGTTTATAGGTCAGTGTAATCCACTATAATTGATTGATTTGAGAAAATAATACAATTATATAGTACTAATTAATAATAAAGGAATTTTGATATCTAGACAAATGTAGGTCATTTGCAAAAATGACAATTTTTAATAACATTTGCAAAAATAGCAACTTTTTGGTACAAATAGTCAAGTATATATTTTTACCAAAAGACAGTTGAATAGCGTTTTTTTTTTTTGTCATTCAACTGTCGCGCCTAAAAGAAAGAAAGAAAGTAAAACAAATTACAATTGTAACTCTTGTAACTTTTTTTTCGACAGTAACTATCAGGCCACAGTTGTTAAAAAGAAAATTCTTATTCTTCTTATTTTTCTTCTTCTTCTAGACAGTTCAAACGATAGTTGTTCAACCTGACATTAATCCATAAACTGAGTCCTTTTTTTCTTTTTGTTTTTTCTTCTACATTCTTCTTCTTTAACCAAACATTAATCCATGAACCCAGTCTTTTCCAACAATTTTTGAGCAATTATATTCAATATATTTTCATTATATTGAATTTTTCTTCTTTTATAATCTTAATTAATTTACAAAAAAGTAAGTTATTTGAGGTGGGTTAGCTGGTGGCGAACATTAGCGTGAAGACGGTGACACGAGATGGTGGTTGGTGGATCAATATTCGATTTTAGTAAAATAATAGATTCGATTTTGAATTAGATTTGAAGATGATACAATTGGTGTTTGAGTAAGAGAAAATTAGCTCAAATGCTCCTTTTTTAAAAAAAAAAAAAAATTGAAATATACCATTCTTTTTAAAATATTAATACTTACCCCATTTTGATAAACTCTAATGGATTTAACCCTAGTACACGAGATAATGGACTAATAAATAAGGCTTTAGGCCTGCTTGGCCCAATTGATGGTTTTGTGATCCATTAATTGTCAATTTTCATATGATGACAATAAATGAGAAGATTAATGCAAAACATGGCCACGTGTATTTGGGCTTGGTTCTTTGATTGTCAATTTCAGCATTATTTGGGCTTTTCCTCTAGGCATAGTGATTTTTACCTGTGAAAAACTATTGTTTTCAAATAAAAATGAAAATATTAATTTTAAATTAAAATAATATATTTTTTAAAAATTATAAAAGGAGATAGATTATAAAATATTGATTTTAATGAAAACTATGAAAAAACATATAGTAACACATGTTACTTGGACAAAAATATTGTTGTCAAATGAAATATTGAAATATTGATTTTAAATTTAAACAACGTATTTTTGTTACACATATGTTATCCATGTAAAAATATTGTTGTCAAATGAAAAATTGAAAAATTGATTCTAATATTTTTTAAAAATATGTAAAATGATATATACTATAAAATATTGATTTATTTGAAAATTAGAAAATAACTTATGGTAACATATATGTTACCCATGTAAAAATGCTGTTGTCAAATAGAAATATTGATTTTATATTTAAAATAATGTATTTTTAAAAAATTTGTAAAAGAAGATATATTATAAATTATTGATTTTAACGTAAATGAGGAAGTAGCATAGATTAATATATATAGACTATAGTAACACATATGTTACTCATATAAAAATGTTGTTTTCAAATGTAAAAATTGAAAAATTAATTTTAAATGAAAGTAATGTATTTTCTTAAAAACTATAAAAATAAGATAAATTGTAAAATATTGATTTTAATGAAGATAAATAATAACACATATAGTAATACATATGTTACCCATGTAAAAATATTGTTTTCAAATAAAAAAATTAAAATATTGATTTCAAATAAAAATAATATATTTTTAAAAAAATTTGTAAAAGGATATAAATTATAAAATATTGATTTTAATGAAAATAATGATGTAACACATGATAACAAATACAATAACATATATGTTACTTTTATAAAAAAGTTGTTTTCAAATTAAATATTGAAATATTAATTTTAAATAAAAACAAGGTATTTTCTTAAAAACTATAAAACAAAGAAAATTTGTAAAATATAGATTTTAATGAAGAGAAAGAAATAATATATAGCAATACATATATTACCGTGTAAAAATTTTGTTTTCAAACGAAATTTTGAAATATTGTTTTAATTGAAAATTATTTATTTTTAAAAAATTTATAAAATGAGATAAATCGTAAAATATTGATTTTAATGAAAATGATGAATTAACATATGGTAACTCATATGTTACTTGTATAAAAATGTTGTTTTCAAATAGGAAAAAAAAAATTGAAATATTGATTTTAATTTAGCTAGTGTATTTTCTTAAAAATTATAAAAATAAAATAAATAGTAAAATATTAATTTTAATGAAGATGAAAAAATAAAATATAGTAACATATATAGTGACACATATGTTACCCGTGTAAAAATGTTTTGAAATATTGATTTTAAATGAAAATAATATGTTTTTAAAAATTTATAAGAGGAGATAGATTGTAAAATATTGATTTGTATAAAAATGATGATGTAACACATATGTAACTCATGTAAAAATGTTGTATTCAAATGCAAAATTGAAATATTGATTTTAAATGAAAATAATGTATTTTTAAAAAAAATTATAAAATGAGATAAATTGTCAAATATTGATTTAATGAAAATGGGGTAAACATGTTACCCATATAAAAATGTTGTTTTCAAATGAAAAATTAAAAATTTGATTTTAAATAAAAATATTGTATTTTTAAAAAAAATTATAAAATAAGATCAATTACAAAATATTGATTTTAATGAAAATGATGAACACATAGGTTACCCGAGTAAAAAATATAATTTTCAATTGAAAAATTAAAATATTAATTTAAAATAAAATTAATATATATTTTAAAAAATTATAAAATGAGACAAATTTTAAAATAGATATTATCATAAAAGATAGTCGAGATCACCTGCAGTTATATTCATACAAAATCCAGACTCTCCTACAGGCTACAAGACGGCGGCTATTGTTGGTAGCAAGGATACGGGGGGGGGGGGGGGGGGGGGGGGGGGGGGGGGGGGGGGGGGGGGGTAAGTCCTGAGATATAAAGCGGGCAACATTATTGCAGTATTTGGAATCATGTTAGGTCTAATTCCTATTACTTTTTGGCTGGATTATTCGTAATTGTTACAATACAGACGCCTTTTTTGATTATTTCAAAATAGCGATACGAAATAAAAAAAATCAAGCATAAGCTTCCATTCTAGAAGCGGTAGCGTCTAGCCGAGTTTGAAACAATAAACACTTTTATTCATCTAACCGCGGGAAGGGCTCTTTGTATAGGTTGGGTTTTCTGGGCTTTGATGCTTACCTTATTATTATTAAAAGGGGAAGGAGCTTTTCAAACTTGCGGATTTCCTTTTTTTTTTAATCAAAAGAGAAGAAAAGAAGAATAAGAAAGAGAGGCAACATCAATACAAGAAGGCGGACATATAGTTAGAATTGATTGGTCGTACCTATCCAATAATATAATATGAATGACTCGCTATTCACTCGGTTTTTGAGATTTTAATGAAAATGAGGAAGTAAACCAAGTGATACCCATATGTTACCGTGTAAAAATGCTATTTTTAAATGAAAAATTAAAAGATTTATTTTAAATTAAAAAATTGTATTTTTTAAAAAATTTATAAAAGAAGATAAATTGTAAAATATTGATTTTAATGTAAATGATGAAGTAACATATGGTAACACATATGTTACCTGTATAAAAAATTTGTTTTTCAAATGAAAAATTAAAATATTGAGTATAAATGAGAATAATATATATATTTTTAAAAAAATTATCAAAGGAAATAAATTAGAAAATATAGATTTTAATGAAGACGAGAAAATAGCATATAGTAACACATATGTTACCATGTAAAAATGTTGTTTTCAAATGAAAATTTTGAAATATTGATTTAAATGAAAATAATTTATTTTTTAAAAATTTATAAAAGGAGATAAATTGTAAAACATTGATTATAATCAAAATAACGAAGTAACACATATGGTAACACATATGTTACTAGTGTAAAAATAATATTTTTAAAGGAAAAAAATTGAAATATTGATTTTAAATTAAATAATGTATTTTCTTAATATAAAAATGAGATAAATTATAAAATATTGATTTTAATGAAAACGAGGAAATAACATATAGTAACATATAAGATAACACATATATTACCCGTGCAAAAAATATTGTTTTCAAATGAAAAAAATTGAAAATTTGATTTTAAATGAAAATAATGTCTTTTTAAAAATTTATTAGAGGAGATAAATTGTAAAATAATGATTTTAAATGAAAATAATATATTTTTTAACAAATTATAAAATAAGATAAATTGTCAAATATTTATTTAATGAAAATGATGAAGTATACATGTTAACCATGTAAAAAAGTTGTTTTCGAATGAAAAACTGAACTATTAATTTTAAATGAAAATAATGCATTTTTTAAAAAAATTATAAAATGAGATAAATTGTAAAATATTTATTTTAGTGAAAAATGATGAAGTAACGTATGGTAACACATATGTTACTGGTGTAAAAATGTTGTTTTCAGTTGAAAAATTGAAAAATTAATTTTAAATAAAATTAATGTATTTTTAAAAGAATTATAAAAAGAAATAAATTTTAAAATATTGATTTTAATGAAAATGAGGATATAACGTATGGTAACATATAAGTTATCCATGAGGAATGATCTACTCCCCATAGTGGAGAGTAGTTATAATCCTCTCCTTCCCCCACTCTTAAAAACTGGACATGTATCCAGTGGGAGTTAAACAAAGAAAAAGTGTTAAACAATTTTGTCAAACAATTATCCAACTCCAACTGGACACGTGTTTAGTGAGAGTTATAACTACTCCCCACTATGGAGAGTAGATCATTCCTCTGTTATCCATATGTTACCGTGTCAAAATGTTGTTTTGAAATGAAATATTGAAATATTGATTTTAAACGAAAATAATGCATTTTTTTAAAAAGTATAAAATAAGATATATTGTAAAATATTGATTTAATGAAAATGATGAATCGGTGTAAAAATATTGTTTTTCAAATGAAAAATTGAAATATCGATTATAAATAAAAATCATTTTAAAAAAATTATCGAAGAAAATAAATTATAAAATATAATTACAATTACTATTATATTTGATATACAAATATGATATTTTTAGATAATAATAATATAATTTTTTATAATGAAAAATTGAATAATTTATTTTAAAAGAAAATAATAAAATTTTAGATAATGGAAAAACTGAAATATAGATTTTAAATAAAAATAATGTATTTTTTATTAAATTATAAAATATGGTATTTTTAAAATACAAATCATGAAAATGAAGTTGTTTTTTTTGAAAAATTAAAAAGAAAGTATTTTTCGACTTTTTTACAAATATAGGACTATTGTCAAATTTTTCATAACCTATAATAAAAGAGGCTATCTTTCTTACTATTTATGTTGCCACGTGTCGACTTCACATATGACTGTCTTCTTCTTTTTTTGGTTCCTTGTTTTTTGGGTAATTATATTTAAACCACACCTCATTTTATAATTGTAATAAAAGTCCTCAATATCACTTTTTTATAATCAACCTATTAATTAGTACATTTTATCTTTGTTTTTTATAATGATTTCTGTTCAAAAAATTAATTAAGGGGGCGTAAAAAAAAGAAAAATTTTGTCTCTCATATTTCTAAATAAACAAAATAAATACAAAATATAAAAGTTTGACAAAATATTTGTCCCTCATTTTAATGCACATTAAAGTCCTCAACAATATATAATTTTCATATTTATGTCCCTAACTATTTGTTATCACATTTTTTTATCATCAACATATTAATTAGTACATCTTATCTTTGTCTTTGATGATGATTTCTGTTCAAAAAATTAGGACCCACAATTTACAACTCACTTTTTATCTATACTTTCACTCACAACTTATAATATAAGCACTTAAAAAATAAATTCAGCACTACTTAGTATTTCTCAACTTCTAATGTTTTGTTTAGTAAACAATTTGAAAACAGTTATACAATTTACCACAAGTTCTTCTAGGTTGTAAATTGTGGTTTGTTCAAATAACTGTTTGCTTGTTATATTATCTATTTTATATTTGTTAAATGCTAATTTTCTTAAATCATTTGCTGCAAATTATAATTGGACTATTTTATATATTTATAGATTACAAATTAAAATATAATAATATAAATATCCTATTAACCACATTATGTGCATCGCACGTTCTACAACTAATATACATACAACTTCCAACATTGTACGAGCCCTTAATTAACATCCACGTGTCTTTGTTTTTCTGAGTTGTGACCCATTTCTTTCTTACTGTAACATCAGAATCATATATAAAGATTTTCTACAGCTACAGAAATAAATAATTGAAAGAGATGTTCCAAGAACAATACAAATATTATGTGATTTTTTTTTTTTTTTTCTATTTTCAAATATAAAAGTAACTGTATTTTCATTACTATATATAGTTTGATCTACACAATTTTTTAGTAAATTTTGATAAAAAAATTAATAAAATATATAATTAAAAAGTTAATAAAAATTGTAGATCTCATAAAATATGTAGTTAAAATTAATTGTTGACTTTTGATCACAAATTTTTAACAAATTAAAATCAAGACTAAACAAGCACATCAAATATTTTACACAGTCGATGTGGTGTAGTTTGCAAAAAATTCTCTACAAACTCCAACACGACTTTCATTTGGAAATCATGGTTGATTGGTCACCAAGAGCGGAGATAGGTGGCGGATTCGGTTTCGCTCTGAAAAAATCAATTTTTGAAGTATAATTCTTTTTTTTTATTTTTATAAATAGTCTCCTCTCTAAAAAAAATATTGATTATGCCCTTGTTGTTCACGACCTATACTTATCTACGCCTATTTGCATGTTTCAAAGGCCATTTCTCTATCTCATATGTTTGATAGTGCTAAAATTAATTTTTAAGTGTCTATATTATAAGTTGTAGGTGAATTTGTAAATAAAAAGTGGGTTATAAGTTGTGGGTCCTATAAAATGTGTGGATAAAAAGTATGTTGGACTAATTTGACCAACTGAAATTATAATTTAAGTAGTGGCAAACATCATAAATTTTTGTTTGATTTTACTTAAAAAATTAATAAAAATTTAAGTTAAAGTCAAAAATTAATTTTAACAATACATTTCATGAAACTCATAATTTTAATTAATTTTTCAACTATATATTTCATTAATTTTTGTCAAAATCTATTAAAAATTGATTTTTAATAAAATGAAACAGATACCAACATGTTCTATTCCCCCAAAGGTCCCAAAATATAAACAACATTAAAAAAGACCAAATCAGAGACCCCAAAACCTAACTTGTTCACAAACCCAGGACCTAATTTTATTTTATAAGAGAGAAAAAAGAAGTGTTTTCAAGAAACGTCCAATAATTTTCTTGCTCATTAATTTGGATAACTATGAATTGCCAATGTACAGAACAAAATACCAAAATCTTATTAGGATCCCTCCAATAAAAAAATTTGCAGCCTTGTTGCCCATAATGCCATTCTAGTATATTTTACTAGGATATTGTGTAGGCTGTAGGTAGGTCAAACTTTGACCCAAATCTTCGGGACATAGTTTTTTTTTTTTTAAACGACTCCATTAATAAAAGTTCTTGAAAATCATAACCATATTTGTATGTCCTATTGAATGTATATATAATAAGTATATTGATCAATTTAATCAGCTTAAATTATAATTTAAACTTTGTAAATTTTACTTAAAAATAAGAAGAAAGAAGAAGGAATAAAAACTTGGGAGTAAATTTTCACATCAATTAATGCCAACTTTTTCAGCTTTGTAATATATGAAACATTTGGGGCCTTATTTTCTTGTCGTGTTTCTTTGAGATTTCAATGAATCAAGCAAAGCCAAATTACTGTGGAAATTGGAGAATGATATAATGATGGTGACTTGATGCAATTTGCTCGCAAAAACTTGTGAGGTGAGGTGTATATGATCTGTACATTCAATCTTCTTCAAAATCCTCTTCCTATTCTAATTGTCTTTATCCACTCCCATTAAACAAATACAAGAAAGTATATCAAGTTATTTATATTTTTTTGATGAAATTTTATTTATAAGAGTAGGGCGGATCTAGGATATTTTGGAAGATTACTAACTTTTTATTAAAAAAAAAAAAAAATTGCACTTCAAAACTGATTTTTTTTTCCAGAACAAGACCAGACTACAAGTTTGATTTTGCTCCCTATCTTCGCCCCTGAAAGTCACGTGATCCCAATAAAACATGTCAAAACTAAAATGATTAAAATTGTAGTTGTTAGGAATTTAGCTTGTTTCGAATCTTTCTACAACAACATGAACTAAAGTGACAGAAAAATGTTTGTGTGGTCGACTACATTTGTTATCGTTTTTGAACTGGTACAATACTTTTGAGGATAAATTTAATAAATAGCTACCGAACTAATTTGAAGTTATTACTTACTCAACTTGAAAAGGTATCCAATCGCTCACTCAACTTCTCAAATGGTTTACCATCAATTACTCATTAGGAAAACGTTAGGCTGAAATGGCGGAAATTACCATATGGCAAACGAAAAGCTAATGTGGCATAATTAAATCGTTTACGTAACTAAATCGCAATAGCCAAATACACCTTTAACTTACTTTAAAAAATATTTCTCCAACTTTGAAAAAACACTTTTAACTTGGAGAAACGTTTTTTAAAGCAAGCTAAAGTAGTGTTTGATTATTCCGATTTAATTACGTGGACGATTTTAACGATTTAATTATGTCACTCCAACTTTGAAAAAACACTTTTATATCTTGGAGAAACGTTTTTTAAAGCAAGCTAAAGACGTGTTTGATTATTCTGATTTAATTATGTTGACGATTTTAACGATTTAATTATGCCACATCAGTTTTCCGTTCAATATGTGACAATTAACGTTTTCCCAACAAATGATGAATGATAAATTATTTTGGGAAGTTGGGTGAACAATTGAATACCCTTTCAAATTGAGTGAATAACTAGTAACCACAATTTAATTCAATGGTCATTTTAAATTTGCCCAAACTTTTGATTAGCAAGTTGCTCAAAACTTCAAAAGAATAAATAAATAAATAAATAAAAAGAGTTACAATGGAAAAACTCTTTATTTGCAATATTTCAACATAGCA
>CM059042.1:44975794-45018294 GCA_030279155.1 Forsythia viridissima
CCTTTTGGGTTATGTGACAAATTTTGGCAACTGTCTTTTTTTTTTTTTTTTTTGGTTAATTACACTTATAGTCCCCATTCATTCAGCTTTATAATAATATCATTTCTATTCAATTTTATTCGTAAATATCATTTCCAATTTTTTATTTATTCATATAGATAGTCCCCAAATGACTTTTTTTTTTTTTTGATAATTTTGCTCCAGACTTAAATAAATTATAATAATTGAAAATAGAAAATGAAATGAAAAAATTACAATTAGGACCCTAGCGTTTTCAAAAGTACAAATAAATCATAAACACATTTGTATTATTTACATATTTTCATTTGAAATAATAAAAAATGTGTCAACAAGTCCCAAAACTTCTAATTATGTTCACCAAAAGGACATGTGTAGTTTCCACAGATTTCGTCTAGTAGTCCGTTAATTGACAAAATAATTATACCCGAGATTTAAATTTGACCAATTTAACAAAGACAAAATAGTTTACTATATTCTAATATTCAAAATAATTTTTTATAAAAAAACCAAAAATGGAATATCTTCCCCACCCCCCACCGAAAGCGGGAGGAATTTATTCCTCCATTTGCCGGCTCAAACCACCGAGGCGGTTTGGGTCGATTGTGCATTCTCCCTCGTATTCGCAAAAACAAGTTCAAAGAGTATTAGAAAAACCTTTACATTTTGGTTTTCAGGGGATAAGCTTCTAGTGCCTCCGATAAAGCAACATTTGCAAATGTCCAGTGATGAGAAAACTCGGGGTTTTAATTGAGTTTTGGTATTTTTCTTCTCTAAGATTAGGCGTTGGAGTGATATACCGTTCTAGTTTAACCTTCTGCTGATGTATTTATGTAGAAGCCGATTTCTGCTCGTGCTGTAATGCCTCCTCTCGGACCATCTTTGAAGTCATTTTCAGTACATTTAAAGATAAAACCAAAGTGAAAACCATGGAGTAATCCTCCCTGGTTTTTGCGCAACCGGGAGGGAGAATCCTCTTTGGTTGCCGCCAGCCCAAACTTTGGTAGTTTGAGTCGGCAAACAGGGGAGATAAATCCTCCCGATTTTGGCTGGGGCTGGGGCTGGGGCTGGGGCTGGGGTTGGGTCGAATGGGGAGTTGGAGAAGATGATCTATTTTTGGTTTATTTATTTTTTTTAAAAAAATTATTTTAAATAATAGAATGTAATAAACTATTTTGCCTTTTTTAAATTGATCATATTTAGATAACTAGTATAATTTTGGGTTAATTACACTAATGGTCCTCATTCTTTCAAGTTTGTAACGATTTCATCCCCATTCTTTTTTTTTAGCAGATATCATCCCCATTCTTCTGTTTATTCTCACAGATGGTCCCCAAATCACTATTTTTCACTATTCTAACAATTCTATGACAATTTTACCCCTTAAATTAATTAAAATGATAAGAAACAAAAAATACAATAAAAACATTGCAATTGGGTCCTTAACCTTTATAAAAGTACAAATAAATCATAAACAATTTTATTTTATTTAAATAAGTGTTCTTCATCTTTTCCCACCCCCACCCCCACCCCCACCCCCACGTGATTGTACTTGTACACCATCATTCCAGAAACATAGGTTCCACACATTTGTTGATCATCAGATTTGGCGTTGACATCAATTCCAGCATCATACTACAAGAAATGCAGACTCCAAGAAACCCAAAAAAAATAGTGAGAGCAAGAGTGAGAGAGGTGTTTGAGTGTATGTATATACAATAGGTACTGCCATTTGGAGAGTTGGTCTGAAAAATTTTGAGTGAGCGGGGTAGGTGTGTGAAAAATTTGAATGAAAACTGAAAGAGATTTTGATTTTGTTAAATTTTGTTGATATACAGTTTCAGGGGGCGGGTTGGGGCTTTGGGGGATAGTTGAAAAAGTTTTGATTGGTTTGAATTTCAAGAATTTGAGATTTTGTGATAAACAACCGGAGGGTGTGGAGTAGAGGGAGGAGAGGAGCTTAGACATGGCGGTTGAGTCATCTGCACAGGAAAATGAGAGGAGGCAGATCAGGAGAAGGTGAAGGTGGGGTGGGGTGGGGTGGGGTGGGGGTGGGGGTGGGGTGGTTTGAATAAAATAAAATTGTTTAAGGATTTATTTGTACTTTTATAAATGTTAAGGGCCTAATTGCACTGTTTTTAATGTATTTTTTTCCTATCATTTTAATTAATTTAGGTCAAGGGGTAAAATTGTCATAGAATTGTTAGAATAGTGAAAAATAGTGATTTGGGGACCATCTGTGAGAATAAATAGAAGAATGGAGATGATATCTGCTAAAAAAAAGAATGGAGATGAAATCGTTACAAACCTGAATGAATGGGGACCATTAGTGTAATTAACCCTATAATTTTTTGTCAATTAACAGACCACTGGATGAAATCTGTAGAGACTTTAAATGTGAACATAATTAGAAGTTTTGGCACTTGATTACACATCATTTAATATTTTAAGTAAAAATTTGTATTAATAAAAAAATTTAGGATTTATTTGTACTTTTGAAAAGGTTAGGGTCTCAATTACTTTTTTTTTCCATTGTATTTTTTTCTATTATTATAATATATTTAAATCATGGGCAAAATTGTAAAAAAAAAGTCATTTGGGAACTATTTATACGAATAAATGAAAGGATGTGATGATATCTCCGAATAAAATTGAATATAGATAATATTGTTACAAAGCTGAAAGAATTGAGACTGTAAGTGTAATTAACCAATTTTTGGGGGTAATTTTCACTTTTGGTCCCCAACATTTACAATTTGTTACTAATCTACTCTCAACCAATTTTTATAGCACCAGACATTCTCAACCTTTCATTTAATTGCAAATTACGTCTTCATTGACAGATTTTGATGGATTTGCCATCCTCTTTAAATAAACAAAAATAGAATAAAAGATAAAAAAAAAAAAAATTACAAACAAAGTTTCATAACTTTTAAAAAGTACAAAATAATTTCTTCATCCACCCACCCCACCTCATCTCACCATAGTCACAACCTCTATACTACATTCACAGAACCCACTTTCATTGGAGATCATCGCTATCGTCGGAGGTTGCACAATCTGACCATCACAACGACAGCAACCCTGATTGCTGCTACGAGGCCTAAAGGGCGCTAATACATCAAGTAGGTGTTGTAACTAAAATTGGGATGTTGTCGCAGAGCCTTGCATTAACGACTCTAGCGCTCAAGGCACTGCGATTGCACCAATCGAGTGCTGGAAGGCCTTCTTTCTAGCACCACAGAGGGTGCCGCTTTATCCTTTGTGCACAACGGCAAGGCCGCCAGGAGTTGTCGCATTTCTCATAGGAGGTAGTTGATCATTGCTGCTATTCCACCATCCACAAATCAGATTCAACACCAAAAACACTAAGGCGATCATGTTCAGAAACGGATAATCATTCATTCACAAATAGAAATTGTGAGGTGGGATGAGTTGGGTGGGTTGAAAAAGAAGTTACTTTGTACTTTTTAAAAGTTATGGGACTTCATTTGTAATTTTTTTAGGTTGTTTTTAGCTTCTTCTTTTTCTATTTATGTTTATTTAAAGAGAAGGGCAAATTCGTCAAAAACTGTCAATGGAGACGTGATTTGCAATTAAATAAAATGTTGAAAATATCTGGTGCTATAAAAATTGGTTGAGAGTAGATTAATAACAAACTATAAAAGTTGGAGACCAAAAGTGCAAATTACTTTTTTTATTTTTTGGGTACATAATTTGCTATTAGAGCAATAATTTCGGGACCAATAGTACATTTTCTTAACATAAACATGGTACGTTAAAAGTTTATAGGAGTGTTATTGTTTTTTGTTTGTCTTTACAAAATCATTTTTCACTCCTTAAACTAAAAAAATAGTTCAACTCTAAAATTTTCATTTAAATAATAATTTCCAAATAGTATTTTTAATAAAGTTGAATTAAAAATTCATATGTCTAAGGAATGTCTTTTAAATGAAAAAGAATTTAAAAGTAATCAATTTTCAGTTTGGCATCACAAGAGGATTATTTTCACAAATTTATCGACCAAAACACGTATCTTATAAGTTCTTTAACAATTTTTCCTCTCGTCTTGGACAAAGTTTGTTAGAAAAAGTATGGTTTCTCATTAGGAAAATATTTCAACATTTTCAAAATTAAAAAAGAATGCTTCTACGTTTTCACGGATGACGAAGATTTCTCTTCATCTTCTTTAAAACACTACAATCCTTACCACCAACACCACCAACCACTTGTTACGGACTTAGCTCTTATGGCTCTTCCAAGCTACCGTGCGGCACTTACCTCTCCAATTCCAACATTACAGTCGGGGCGTGACACGCTGCCTTCAAATACTCGCACCCCAACCCTGGCCACCTTAGCTTACTGCCATGCTATCAATTCTCTTGATCTGAAATAAACCTAGAATTTGCATCATCACTTTCTGGAAATAATAGCAAATGGGCTTCTGATATCCTTCTTGAAACAGCAAAAGCCATTGTTGATAGTTACATTGCACGTGTGCAACAACTCATGAAGGATTCTATAGTACTCTAGCTTTTGCAACGGAGAAGATTTGTTCTATCGAATTGACAATAATTTTTTTTGAGAATAAACAGTAATAAAACATTACATTAAGCACATGTTTGACATTGTTTAAATTATAATTTCATCTGGTCAAACATACTTTTTATCCACACAATTCATAGGACGCACAACTTACGACTTACTTTTTATCTACACATTCACCCACAACTTATATTATAGAGCTTGTTTGACAAAGATTATAAATCCATTTTGGTTTTTTTCAACCGTAATTTTTGACTTTTCAACCCATTTTTAACATGAAAAGTCAACAATTTCAACTAAAATAAATCAATATTGGTCAAATAAACCAAAAATTGGTTTA
Organism: Forsythia viridissima; assembly: GCA_030279155.1. Lineage (NCBI taxonomy): Eukaryota > Viridiplantae > Streptophyta > Magnoliopsida > Lamiales > Oleaceae > Forsythia > Forsythia viridissima. The sequence goes on from CM059042.1 coordinate 44,980,698, forward strand.
TAAACTAGTTTATAATCTCTGTCAAACGGGCTCATAAGCATTTAAAAATAATTTCAGCACTACCAATGCTAAAACTCTAGCAGCTTGGGTACTTATTTTTCATAAATTTCATCAAATATAGAATTATTTAGAAATGAAAAGGATAGTAGTACATCCCATGCTCAAATCTTGGCTAAAATCGAATTCATACTCAAGAAGGGGTGATCCTCATAATGTAAGTCTGTAGGCCCGGCACGGCTGCAATGGCTGGTCCATCATCGGCCATGCTAGGCGCAGAAAATCTTATGTGTGGGTCGATTAAGGCTAGCTCAGTTTACACCTCTACACACAGTCAAAGTCCTAGTGCAGCTTGCAATATCCTCAAGGAAAGGAGTGACAATTCACGAAGGTGTTGAACAATCTTTATTAACTCTATATTTCTAATACAAAAGAATTATATCGACATGGTTGAAGCAATGTAGTCCTACCTATGAATTTGCATGTGATTATTTTTCCATATACAAAGATTTCTTTCTATGTTACAAAGCGTGCAAAAAGAATGGTAGAAGTGTAATAGAAAAGCAAAAAGTTATGGTACAAGAAGTCACACCTTTATGAAAATCTTCATTTCTTCTCCCTCCAGATATCAGGAAGCCTCCATCTTTTATGCCAATATATTGACACTCTGGACCAAAATGGGAACCCAAAAGTGTACTCCAGAGGCTGATCTGCAGCTCCTCCCAATGTCAAAGGCAACCAGACATATCTCGAGTCTCTCAAGTTAGACGGATTCCATCGATCAGCCATAAAAATGAAGAAACCTGGGACCCCGGGAAAAGGAATCACGTAAGTGCTCTGAGAAAAGAATGTAGTAAATCGGACAACTTTGTTTCCACCAATGCACGGATTCCCCAGCATCTCCCATGGCCCCAAAATTGATTTGGCTGCATGTGCAAGAGCCTTGTTTGGAGCCCAACTAGTACAGCCCGACGTGATCATGTAATATATCCCCTCGTGCTTGAATAGAGCAGGTGCTTCCCGATGCTGTCCCACGAGAATTCTTGTCACAGTGCGTGTCACGGTGAGATACTCTTCGTTAAGTGGACCAATATGAAGCTCCCTGTTGTCCACAGATGAGTAGATAATATATGCAATCCCATTATCATCCTTGAAGATTGTCATGTCTCTGCTGTCGAATCCATGGGGCCGTTGACTATAGAGATAATCAAAAGGGCCAGTTGGGGAATCACTAACAGCAATGCCTACAGAAGCTTTTGTGTAGTTAGCATTGTCGATATGCATCCACATTACGTATTTTCCTGTTTTATTGTTGTAAATTACTTTTGGCCTCTCGAGCACGTTCGACCTGTGTAAGTCATGAGTCTCGTTTGTTCCTTCTGCAGCAAGCACGAGACCCTCATTTTTCCATGTCCATAGATTCTTTGAAGAATAACAACCAACACCAATGATGTCAACCTATATGGAAAAAAACTAGCTCAAAACAATTTATAGCTTGCTTGGTAAGATGAGCTAAATAGTAATAAACAATATTAAAGAAGAAAAACAAAGCTAACCACCCCCTCTTCCCTTTGTTATACTACCTAATCTCGTCCCGTATTGCCTACCTAACCTGTCCCTAAGGTATAACCAATGTAACAAGGGTCGAATAGGAAAATGGAACGGCAAGAAAGGTTAATCGTGCATCCTGCAATGCAAAGCCGAAGTAAAAATCCTGAATATCTAATTTATGGCAAAAACATGCATAAATTTTTGTGTTGGTATTACATAGATGGTATAGATCTAAATAGAAACTAGCTCTTTGCTTGGTACAGCCAAAACCCAAATTTTGAGTGTGAAACAACTGAATCGAGACAACCAGCATCACTATATAAAATTACTGTGTTCTCTAGAATTTTGTTTCACAATCTTAGAGATTGTTTCATCTTCTTTACTTTGCAGGGATCACTCGATTAACACACAATCTTCAAGATTAATCCTTCAAATTTTTAGAATGTGCTCGGGAGGAACAAAAGTGGACAGAAAGGGAAAGAGAGCTGGTCACAGACTGGAGCAGACAGACTCTCCTATGTGATCAGTCTCTTCATCCACATCAAGAAAGTCGAGATCAGATACATGACTTCAAAAAGCATTTTCCACCAATATTTTCCATCATTAGTGGAAGGACAGTCTATTTCCATTCCCAGTTTATGGTAAAAACAATTTTCCTAGGTATTTCAAAGTTTGTATGGTTGAAATTATGATTTTACACAATTCGTGGAAAATTTACTTTTCAATTCTCCTTTCCTCTACAAGACTTCTCTTTTATCATCTTCGATCCTCCCGTTTCCTTTTCACCCCTTTCCCTCCTTCCAAACCCACCCTTAAGCATTGTGATGATATCTTTGCCCACTAAAAGGATACAGACCCTAATGAATACGACAAGAATTCCAAATCAATGAAGCTTATACCCCTGGGTGTAGGAAGCAGAAAGCATATTTCTAGTTATAAACATTGCAGGAGATGTATATGTTTTTCATACACATTAGCAAAAGGTATACCATGATATTCTGCATTGATACATTGGAAGCTGTCCTAGAAGCTTCCCTGGACGAAAACAATCCTGCAACACTTGGGAAGTTGGAAATAAAATCCTACAACTTAACTAAAAGGAGGAACGCGATGGAATATGAATTACCATTTCCTAAGCAAACATATATAGGAAGATTTTCATCCTTAAAAAGCAAACAAGCAAGATACTGGATTCATATTGAATCTAGGATCCAGACTAATGTCTTTTCAATCTGAACCAATACTATTCCTTACAATTTGGAGGTTTAATGTCAAGAATTCACTTAAAGTGGCCTTCCCCCACTCCTGCCAAAAGCATCTTTCTGCATCTTTTTTTCCCCTTACTTTCTATGTATGTTGGTTTTTCTTGATGATTCTTTGGTACATTAAGATATGCACATAGCAGAAGTGTAGAAATCCAATCGCAAAAGCAAAACAAAGCAGGGTAAAACAATTTGAAGGAAATAAGTGACTTGCAGAATCGACAGGGTTTTTTGAAACGGAGAACGAAAAGAAAGCAAATAAATTGAATGCAGTGTCTCTGAACACGTGGAATGAGAGATGTGATACAGAAAATGAACTAAGGAAGAAAATCCTATAAGTGAATCTCAATTGAGGATTCAGGACACTAAAGAGTCTCTATAAAATATGAGGGATTTCGAGATGAGGGAAATGAAAAGAATTGAAAGAAAGAAAACTAGAGTCCAACAAATCTGATTATTTCTGCTGCCAGATCTCCAAGGACTCATCCTTATCCCTCATAGAGAAAACAGAGACTCCTCTGAAAATAGATATCCTCAAGTTCCACACACATGAACACAAGCTACGATGCACGCGGGCGAGCACGGGCGAGCAGACGTACTCACAAAGAGCCTAGAATATGGTTTTTACAGAAACTATAAAGAATAACACTATATTTTACAGAAAACAGAAAAAATGTGTTGTCATGTTATTAACTTGGTGACACTAAATCAGTAATTGTTGCATGGTTTGTCGTGCTCATGGAGACAAATGTCTTAAGTTAGAATTACCCGTGCTGCTCCTTTTCTGTGAGCATGGTAAGTGGGGCCATCTTTATACTCGCCATACCAATAGTAAGTCCTTGATCTCTCATCAAATAGAACACCACCTCCATGGGCTTGAATGGGATTTCCTTCAGTGTCCAACCATATTCTACCAGGATAATAGAAGAAACTGTCGTTGCCAGCATCTTTTGTAGGATCTATAGAAGTTTTCATATCCGGAAAAAATATGTGCCTAATCTGGGAAGACTCGTCAAGAAATTCGTCAATCACGGTAGTTGGGCGCCTAGGTTTTCGTTTAGCGGCGCGTGAGGACCTCCTCCTTGGCCGAGGCATTTTTATATTCTCCTCCTCCACTTCTTCAAGTTTGAGTAATAGTGGGTGGTGGCTCATACTGGTGTCTATCTCTTTATTTTGTATATCTGATTGACAAATTAAGGAGTACAAATGGAGCATAAGAAGGCATCCCACAACACTCCACACCACAATAGACATCGAACAACTGCTGCTCCCTGCATTGCAATGTAAATTGGTTGATTTCCAGTATTCGTTCCCTTCTCTACAAGATAGTGCTGCGTTTAAGAAAATGCAACCTATAGAGATACAAAACTACGTTGACAACCTCACTGATTTAATTTAGAAGACAACTGAATGCTTGCCAATGAATAAGGCACCAAGAACGCATTCTAGTATATCCTAAAATATATTGGTATTCTCTATCAAGATGCAGTCGCAGAGTTATAGAACTCACTTAATGGTTCGCGAAATTAGAGAAAATGCGTGAAATATCAGGGAAGTCCATAGCTTAATTGAAATAAAATAGTAATCTTGGCAGCTATACAGAATTATATCTCTACACACTATATTCAAACATTCTGATTGCAACATTAAAATTAACTGACAATGAACTGAAAATCTGAGATGTTTTTCACATAAAAGTGAAGAATTTAAAACTAATCATCGCAGCACTGGGTAACACAAAAATTTAATCATATTCCATGCCACAAAGCACAGAGGAAAAAATCAGCTTCAAAAATAGATGTGAAAATAAATAAAATTACACTCCACCTATTTGCAAACAAGCTTCGTTTAGTTATACATATAAATTCGCAGAGTTCAAACCCAAAAACTAATCGACGGAAATTTCTCATTAAGCTTCCCCAAAAGCTAAATACCCCAGTAAATAAGAATTAACAAAAATTTAAGCAAGAACAAATTGAGGGGGAAAAAAAAAAAGACACATGTACATAGACAAATTTTGAAGGTTGGTTATTTACCTGAAGACCACCTAGTTGCAGAAGGAAAGAAATTTCTTGACATGGTTTTGCTGCTATTAGCTCTCTTAATTCCTGTCACCATACGAAACTCGATAATACGATTTACAAGCATCAATTTATGAATTTTCTTGAAATAATGGCTTTATATTAATTAGCTCTTGAGTAATTTTCAAAAACCCTGTTCAGATTTTCTACTTAAAAATGAAAGTTGAGTTGTTTCACGTTGGATCCCGCATTGATGACTGATGATGATGAAGAAGAAGAATAAGGAGAAGGAGAAGGAGAAGAATTGGACAATGACTCTAGACAAAAATCCTCTTTAGACCTTTTTTTTTTTTTTATTTTTTTTTTATTTTTTTATTTAAATGAAGGTTTTCTATTCCATTAATCACCGACTATTGAGAAGTTTATTCAGTAACATGTACACAAAAAAGTACTTATTTATTTGTCACTACGTCTTCATCTTTTCAAACTAAAATTCATATCTTTCTCTCAATTCCTCAATTTCTCTATATTCTTTTCCATATTCATCAAAATCAAACTTCCTTCAAATAAAATTATATGTCTGTCTGTCTCTCTCATTCTTTTCTACTCTTCAATCCGTTAAAATCCTCTACGATCGAATTCCACCGCAAAAAAAAGCTGTATACTAGTAAAGTTAATTATAAAGATTTAAGCCTTTATTTTTATTAAAAATACAAAAAATAACGTTCTGGTAAAGATTGAAGCATGAAGACTAAAAGGGATTTTTATACTACATCCATCTTATAGATATATTATAGATTGAAAGTAAACAGATTTATTATCTTTTTTCACTTGTTTCAAATTATATTTTCACTTTTATAATATACTTCTATTTAATGTATCTTTTTATCAACAAATATGAATTACTAGTGTATCGTTTTTTTGCGGTAGGATTCGACCGTAGGCTCTGTTATGATGATTGATTGAGAGGGTGAATATATTTTAGAGATGATCAGGGAGATGATCGATTGAGGGGGATGAATTTTGGAAGTGAGTAGATTTTGGAGATGATCAAATCAGGGAGATAGATTAAAGCGATCAACAAATTTTGAAGGAGATAATTTTGTGAGGGAAGAAATTGAAGATATAATGATATATGAACGTTTAAGTACTTTTTTTTTTCGTAACGAAGAAAATTCTTTACGATCGTGATCATTATATTAATGAATTAGGAAAAATATAAATAAAATTTATTTTTTTAATTATAATAATTTATTTTTTAATTTGTGTAAAAGTAAAAGTAAATCTATTTTTGTTGGACGAAAATGTATTTGCATATAATAATTATTTAGGCCAAACAGATTCCGCCAGAAGGAATAAAGTTGGCACCTCCATTACTACAATATTAATAATGCAGAATATTAATACTGCTCCGCCACCTCACCTCTTATCATAAGGAACAAAACAATTATTAAATAATTAATAAATTTTTTAAGAGAAAATTAACTAGACAAGACACCCAATTTCATCTTTAATCCAAATCATTAGTTTAATTTGATTGAGATTATTAGCTAAATCAAGAAAGATGTTTTATTATTCAAACACATGAACTACAAATAATTTTTTTTTTTTAATATTTGCGAAGTTTAGCTTGTGTTTGGTTTAGATTAAAAACCATTTTTGGTTTTTTTCAGCCGTAATTTTTGACTTTTCAACCTATTTTTAACATGAAAAGTCAACAATTTCAACTCAAATAAACTACTTTTGGTTTATAAACTGTTTATAATCTCTATCAAACGCACTCTTAATTAGATAAGATAATAGATAAACATTCCACATACTTCTCTAACTTTATGTTGTTCAACCCTGTCTAATTCGATTTACAATTGTCGAAACTTAACTTTATTTCTTAGATATTTACTTCGCAATAACTTGGGATTTATTCCCCACCAAAGCATATGGATTGGAACGAAACATTCGTTAGTCACTAAAACCATGAGAACATATGGCTTTTTTGTTGCACATGTCCCAAGCTTACTGTCCCTCTTTCCTGCTCTCGATCAATCTTTCTAAGGAGCTTAACTTCTCAACCATTGAACTGAACAACCCGATGATTCCTCTTCCATCGACAAATAGTTCTCTCGCTTTCCACGGAGAACTACTTTTCATAGGCCGATCCAAATTAGGCTTAGGCTTTTAGGTCTTCTACGCGTAGGCATACCCTTTTTGCCTCTTGCGTAAACTCTGATACCGACATAATGGCAACTAAGGATGTAGACAGACGTATGGAACTCTGACGGACCCGATAAGTAAGCATATCTGAGGAATAACTTTTTTTGAAAGAAGTAAAGCAAGAACGAAAAGTCGAATTACTTTAACAAATACAAAGAAACTTTTAAACATAAACATTCACAGCCAAACAACATTTTGTTACCATATTGAGTTGTACAATAATAGACAATTTCAAAGAAGAAAAATAAGTTAAAATTTTATTTTCTGTACAATTTGTTCAAATCAAGTGTTGTGCACTAGAAATGCCCTTTATGTCTCTCTTCGAGTCTTGCAACTCATGGATCGAATTACCATATTTATTCGAAGAAATGCACACTAACTACTTATCTCCCAAAAAAAATAAAAATAAATTCTTTGACAAAATTCATCCTCAAAGCTTCAAATCATCTACACTGCTGGCCTGGGGAAGATTGAACACTTATTGAAGCATCTTCCTCTATCTTGGATGGCTTTTTCTAACCAAAGTAATACCAAAACCACCATAAAAATTGAAAGGGATAATACAGATGACCATAACAATTTTACTGAAAATTTAAAAGGCCTGCATTGGCGCGCAAGGATATCTGAGAATACTCCTTTAACGGATGAGCATTGCATCAAGCTCAACAAATCGGGAAATACATGTATCAAACCTTCGATCGACTGGCTGTAAGCCCAGACAATTACATACGAGGACTCGGGAAGAAATCTCCCGTCATGTAGGCACTTCTTCGAAAAATTGTAACAGGTGAATCTCGAAAGGACCTGCACAAGAATTTCTTGTTAGAGATTAAGTCCTAATCCCAACTACGAGAGCAATAACAAGCAAACTGAAACCACAAACACGTAAATGCAAAAAGACAGATTTATAATGTTTCACCCTGAGAGTGAGAGATACTTCCAGCGTTAGGGAATAATTTAGCAAAATTATGTAATGATCAAGTTTTCATTTACACTTCCAGATTGAGGATGGATTGAATCACTTACACTTGGTAAATCTCCAACTGAAATAGATTTGCTTCCACAGTTTTCTGGTGTGTAGCTGTAATTAGGAGCACCGGAGAAAGGGTTGCAAATTTCCTGGATTGACGTATCTTCTTTTTGTTCGTTCGTGCTAACTACTTGTATCTCTAAAATCTTTGAGTTTACCTACAAAAGGGAGAAAAAGGAACAGGTTATAGAATTGAATGCTGAAAACCTCGGAATTGTACCGTGTTATGATCACTAAGTACCTCTTTTATGAAACTATGAACAGTATAACCAATTTGCACCAATGTTTTGTCATAGTTTTTCGATTGACATGGAAGTATGTCAGACAGGCTATTGTTTTGGGGGTTTTGCTCAAAATTCTCCAATGCTGAACAAGTATCGATAGTAAAGCTGCGTTCAGACAACGGTTAAACTTTTGTTAATAATATGAAACCAAAACATATTAGCTGTCATTAGTTTTTCCATCAAAGTAGCAAGAGAGAAAAAGAGTTTGTACTCACGTATAGAAGAAGAAATTAACACCGGTTAGAAACCAGATCAGAGTCGTCAAAATCCAGCAGCAAAAGATTATGCTGAAATGCAGTAAAACCGATTAAATATTGATAGATCAAGTTAAATGGATACTTCTGAATTTCACTTACAGTATCATTCCAGGATGACAATGCAGGAGTAGTAGAACTGAGCGAAAGCAGCAATCCGTTAGTCTAACCAAGTTGCATTGTCACATCTTTGTCACAAGAAACTAACTAAACCCGAAAAGGAACAAATCAAAGAGGAATAGCAGCATAAATATCATCGCTAGTGTTTGCAACTATTTGAGCTACGATGTAAAGATATAGGCTGCTTTGTAAGTGCGTGTTTGGTAAGCAGTACTAGATCGGACCGGACAAGATTTGAACTATTTTTCTACATTAATCTGTCTAGTGCTATCCAATCCTCCCTATTAAACATACTAAATGCATTTATAGCTAGCAAGATTGTGTTGAAATGTAAAATAAGTAATGTACTCTAAAATTATAGTTTTGCCAAAAATAGCACCAAAAATTTTATAATATTTCTAAACTCGACTAGTTAAGAAACTTGTCATCTCCTCTAGATGCTAATCGGGCAGCTTCACTGGAAATAAAGTTCAGTTTGTCGTTGTTTTTGTGTAAAAAGAAATCACTTTTTCTTTGATGTCCGCAAAATAGTAGAGAATATGCTAGATTCTAATCCATGCATAACTATATACAAATCTCACCTAATCCAGCAACTAAAAACACCAAATTGACTGTCACAACCACAAGATTTGCCATATATCTAGAAAAAGAACACGGGATTAGTGAATACAATTGAATGCAAATTTAATAAAACTATTAACACTTAAAAAGGAAGATTCTTACAAAATTTTAACTGCTTGATCACTAGATTGTCTGGTTTTGTCAACAAATTGTTGAATACTAATCGATTCTCTTCTTAGCCGATGCGTTGTCAAATTCAATTGGTGGCACGTTCCTGGATCATATGGATGTAGAAATGCTTGCATATCTATAAAAGCCATGTTTACTCTTCGTATGGCTTGGGAAGAGTCTCTGCCAACATCACAAATGGTTTCTTTAAGCTTGTTAGCTCTCTGTAGTGACTTCTGGTTTGCTGCGATAATGACACCTGTTGCAGCTCTTCAAAGCAAAAACATGTGTACGTATATAGTTTGTTCAATTAAACAAGAACTAGACAGTAATTATATCTTCTGCACATGTATATGCACATCATGTTACATAATGTGAATGGAACAGAGTATTAGTTAACATGGTAACCTCGAGTGTAGAGTAATAGGTAAAGGTAGGTTAAGGTAGAACTTTTATATAAGCCAATATTATGTAGTACGTATTACAGATCATTTATGTTCAATGTACAACCAAAATAACTCGTTCTTTAGATTCATACCATAGTTACTCTAGTATCAGCATGATCAGAATAGGATGGAAAAAATGAGTGTATTTCTGCACAAGAATGACTAAACAATGAGAATGTGCAAGGAGTAAGATTAGACAGCCCCTCATAATCATGAAGTTATGCCCATGGCATTTCTGATAACACAATACTAGGTAGATCCAGGCAGCATGCATCAAAGCATATCATAATAATAAGAGTTCAAAGAATAGCTTAAACAATTTGTGAGTTGGGCAATAAGCGAAAAAATGAAATTCAATGGCATAAAGACTTACGTGGCAAAAAGAGTGAAGAGAACAACAAGTAAGAATATTATTAAGTACGAAGAATCTGCGTGATATAGAGTTGGAGAAGAATTTCCACAAAAATGCTTCAGAACCATAAAGGTCCCACAGCCCAAACCGAAGAGTAACCAAATTCCAGCCATTGCATAACCATGGATGCCTGTAAATGCTGCAGACTGGAAGGTATTCAAGAATAAAATATCAGTTTCAAGACTTGCCCATTAAAAACCAACAAGGTGACAAAAATTGAAGTTGACAAATGAAATGGCACTTGGTAATATATTTTCCAAAATTTTCAAAAAATCCTGATCATAGTTACAGACTTACAGCCCTTTCCAGAATACGTAGCACACATGCAATCAACCGTGGTGCTAGATGTTGAATATAACATAAATCAATGAACTAGCTCCTTCCAAAAGTTTAAGCTTTTAGACGAGTAAGCTTAAGTTATTACGGGAGGGACATTTATTTATTTATAATTGTCTTTGAACATGCTCCCTTAGTGTTGGTCGGATTCATTTTTTCCTCAAATGTATAATACATGCACATTTTTATAAATGAGTAGCACTTATACTTGAACTCAGTAACCTGTCTGCTTTGATACGAGGACACAACTTATTTATTTAAATTATGTCTATAGCGCACCCCTTTACGTGCACGCAATGTTTATTTGTTTTTATCAAATGCCTAATACGTGCACAATTTTAGGTGAAAGCCAGATGTAGTCCCACGATTACTGCATGTTTTCATACAATATTGAATCAAATCGTTTATACCATATAAGTTGTTTGAAAATGGATACATTTATTTATTTAAATGTCTTCAACAATAACATTCAAATATGCATCAGATTTTGAATCGAAAATGAAGCTATTGTTAAAAATATAAATAGAAATAAATTGATCGTCCTCATAAGTTTAAGTTTTTAGACACGTGATCACCCGAGGCGGCCTTGAGGGTGTGCAGGCGGTGCGACCGCATAGAGCCTCAACATTATAGGGGCGCCAAAAAAATTTATTATATGTGCTTATATATATTTAAATTTTTTATTGATTTTAAAATTTTAGAATATTTTTTTTATTAAAAGCTTTCCCAAATATTTAAAATGATGCTTCAAAAAAAAAATTTAATGTTTTCTTATTAAAATCAACTAATTGTTAATAAGTGATAATGTTCCCATAAAAGAAGAGAGAGTTGAAGAGTTTACGAGCAAGTTATCAAAAAGATTTCTATGGTTTGTTTGCAAAAAAAAAAAAAAAAAAAATAATTTATAAGTATCTCTACAAAGAAAAGAGAGCCAAAGAGTTTTTTCACTCTTTTTAAAAGATTAAAGATTCATGTTCTTTAGGGCCTGCTTGGGAGTTTTGGAGTAGCGGTTATCAGCGTTTTTTAAAGTACCGGTTTTGGGCGTTTATGAGCGGTCCGGTTTTGAGTGGTTTTTAGTAGCGGTTTTAGAAACTGTCCAACCCATGCTTGGGAGTTTATTATCCAGCGGTTCTGAAAGTTTTTTAAAACAATCAAATTACATATATGTCCATATATATAGAAATCAAAGAAGATCTATGTAATAATATGGTATTGTGTAATTTTTTTCTCCACTTTTTTTCCTATTTTAATTTTTTCTCATAATCAAATTTATATTATTAAATTTATATTATTGAACCAAATTAATAAAATTAATTGTGATCATGAACCAACTTTCCAAATTTTTCATCTTTAATTCATGACCGCACAAAAATATGGAGCACATATATACGCACAAACAGATATATGGAGCACATATATGCACTAACATATATACGTACAAAAATATAGAGCAAATATACACACCATAGATGCACACAGATATTTCCATATACACACAACATAGATAGACACATATATTTCACAGAGGAAGTTTACCTTTTTAAAATTGGTCAATTTGATTTTCACTCTAGCAGCCGGATTTGGAAGAAGAAGCGTCTAGTCTATTGGTGGAGAGAGGAGTTAAAGAAATGTTTTTATTTTTTTGCAGATTTTAATTGTTTAAGAATGGTAAAGTTGGAACAAATCTTGAAGAACGGCCAAAAACCGCCAATTTGAGGGGTTGAGAAGAATACCCAAAATTACACTACACCGTTTTTGGGTGGTTTAAAAACCGGTGCTCCAAAAAACTAACAAGCACGGGTTGTCCCAACCCCTCATAAACGGTGCCATCCAAAACCGGTCAAAACCGGTGAAAATAAAACTCCCAAGCAGGCCCTTAGTGTTTAATCAATTTTTATTTTTCTTAGTTATTTTATAGTTGATGAATAGTCGGAAAGAGAAACAATTTTTCAGGTAATTAAATCTGCATACATTCTGATTTGTTCGTCTTAATTTTTGATTTTTCTCATAGTCTCTTAGATAGATAATGACTTTTAGTATTTTCAATTCTTCTATATTTTCGTTTGAGTAGTGGTACACAAGTTTTTGAGGAAACAAGGTAGCTTTAATTAAACTTATAAAGCTTTTGCTAGTTTAATCTTTAATCTAGTGCTATACTTCAATTTTTGTGATCTCCTGTGCCTTTATTTAATTAATTACTTTCATAACTTTCATTTTTGTCACAAAAGTTTAAAATACATATAAAAAACAACAACAAGGATTTGTAAAACGAAAGAAAAAAAGAAAAATTGAGGAGTTGATAGAATCTCAAAAAGGTGCTCTTGACAGATTTATTGTTAAAGAAGCCAAAAATGTAGACCAAGTACTTGAAAATGATAAAAATGAAATTGATGAAATGAAGATGTTGAGGAAAAAATGAGACTTAATGAAAATGATAAACGGCGGGCTATCGCTTTTGTAGAGTAGATCTCAGATTCAGTAGTTACTAGAAGTTCCACTTTAGCTAGTTGGGACTATTCTCGAAGGTGGCACAAAAATTTATCAGGATTGACGAGAAAAAGATAAGAAAACGATCAAGAAGATTTTCTTTGTCCCGCAACCGCATCACCAAGGTCTTCCTTGTCATTTTGTGGCAAAGGAAAGGCATAAATGAAGGACTCTTTCCTCAAGATCGATTTTTCTATCTATGTCAACGAGAGATCCTATTTGAAGATGTTGATGGTGAATTTCTTAAAGAAAATGTCACTGATGAAGATGTAGATGGTTTAATTCATAGTAAGTTCATTCCCATCAACATCTATGATCCAATAACTTGGGATAATCTTGACATAAAATCTAGACATTTGTTAGTGAAAAATGGTCCTATAAGAGATCTTTCACTAGAAAAGTATCCTAAAGATAATTTGTTTAGATGTTTCTCTTTAAACTTCGTTATTTATCAAATGGTGAGAAACGTGATAGGCTGATTTATTCAAGTGGTCATAATAGAGTTTTTTGTTTTTGTTGCAAATTATTTTAAAGAGGTTTATAAAAATGAAGTCAATTAATAAATAAAAGATTTAGTGATGTGTTGCAATGAAATTGAAATATAATTTATTTTTTCTTAATATATTTCTTAGTTTCTTAGTTAAATAAAATGAGCACTATTTTAAATTGCACCCAAAAACTCTGGCCGGCCTTGGTGATCACTCAAAACTACATTAATTGCAATGAAGATCTAAACGGCAGAAGAATCAAACACAGCAGAAACTAAGAGAATCATAACAATGAAATGCACAGAAATAAATCGTTGACAGAAAATGAAGAAATTAAAATACTGAACCACTTACAGCCCAGTAATGCAAATTTCTAATATCATAATCCCCATTGTATCGTTTAAATTTCCTCAACGGGTCGGGCCTTTTCGAGATCTCCTGTCGAAGAGGGGATCCAAGAACCAGAGAATTTTCCGTAAAAAGAGTTATGGAAGCCAAAAGAAGAACAAAATAAGAAGCAACCCGGCTTGATTTCGGCATAATTTTTCTGGAATTTTGTGGGGAGTGAAGGCCAGATATAAAAATGCGAGAAATTTGGAAGAGGAAAGGTGAGAAATGCATCCCTCCTGACTTGCTTATTAAGGTAAGAATAGCTTGTAGCCATGGATTCTGTTACTCACTTTTGTTTGTTTCACACTACAAACTCGGAAGCTTGGAATTCAGAAATACAGGGAACATGCATGTTTGCCTGGTCTTCAAAAGTTTACTTTTAAGTAAATCTATCTATTTACTATTATACCGCTTCGTTGCTGTGGGATCCAACTGTACACTCTATTATGATGATAGATTGAGGCAGTGAATAAATTTTGGAGATGATCGGTTGAAGAAAATGATTGAAGCGGTCAGCAAATTTGGAAAATGATCGGTTGAGGGAGATGATTGAAGCGGTCTGTAAATTTTGGAGGAGATGATTTTGTGGAGGAGAAATTAAAGACGTAGTGACACGTGGTAAGTACTTTTTTTTCCTAGCAAAGAAAACTCTATATGATCGTGATAAGTAAAAGTGTAAATAAATAAGATTTTTTTAAAAAAAATTAGAGTGTTGGGGATATGAAAGTAAGTAAATTTTTTTATTTTTTTTAACTATGAAAAGAGTAACACAATTGCATGTGTTTGGAACAAAAATTTACTTAATAGTTAAGATTATTTTTTTAAGTACTTATAAGTAGTGAGTGTAGATTTTATAAGTGAGTCTCAAAAAATCTAAATGAAAAATATATTTGATCAATTTAAATTATAATTCAAGCTTAGCCAAACATGCTGAGCTTAGCATTATGGACGACTATGCATGTATTATATTTTTAATTAGAAATAAATTTCCTTCATAGATGAACGAGCATGATGAAAATAGAAATTTAATAAATAAATGTGTTCGTCATTAACAATTTAGAGTCCATTTGGTGCACAATATTATATTAAAGAGATAATGAAGTGGATGATATTAAGCAAGATAGTACTGTCGTGGACATATTACTAGTTCCATTAACTAAATTAATTTTTATATGTTCAAATTCAAAATAATATTATTCAACAGAAAGACGTGGAACTGCCTGCTTTATAAAGTAATTATTCAAAGCTTGGCAGTTTTAACAACAAATTTAGGATCCAATCAGAGGATTTCTCTCTTTTGTAATTAAAAATATTTATAACCGTTAGAGGCTTATATCGCAATTTTATTTGTATTGATAAACTTGAATTTTTGGTATTTTATTTTGTATTTATTTTATGACTCTAGTTTAGTGTATAGAATAAATTCAAATTTTACAATTTTTTATTGGCCGGCCATTTGGGCTATGGCAACCCAAGTCGTTAGTGTTGTTTAAAAACTAAGAGTATCTTCAAAATACTCTTTATTTATAAAAAGCATATTTGACAATAGTTGGACTCTTTTTCTTAAGACGATATTGTCTTGCACAGATGCTTACTGACTTCGACGCTCGTCTCCCAACCACCTTCCGAAAAAGGAGCACTACAAATCTCAATAACTATGAACCGAATGATGTTTTAAGCTCTCTCTTTGAAACTGGATTAAAACGGAAACTTGCATAATTTTGTAGACTATAATGCAACATGCAAAGAGTTCATGATGTAATATGATAGTAAAAGATAATTGGAACGAACGAATATGCAAATGGAGTGAGATTATTATAGATGTTGAAAAGTTGTGTCTAAAAAACATAACTGCTGAAAAGTACATGTCTAAATAGACATGTCCTGTTTGTTCAAAACAAATCTTGTCTTCTAGAAGACGTCAACAAGTGGCATGCCCGGCCTAAGGCGATTCGACGGCACATGCGTGTGAGCTTTGACCTGAACCCACTAACATGTAGGCACTCTTACAAATGCTAATGATAGTTTTTGGAGCCAAACCAAAGTCTCAAACTTGAGCTATATCAAGTGAAAAATTGGCTTTTCATTTTCTAACGTGGATTGGACACTTTTTAATTTTTCCACTATTTTCCAATTTCAATTCCCAACATATTTCAAGTTCAAGAAGCTCACTTTTTGGCCTTAGTTTCTTAATCACCTAAAAAGCGGGTCACTTTTGGCCTTAATTTCTCATTTACCTAAAATTAATTTCGAGTAACTAAATATACTAAAATATTCTACTTATGGAGTACAACATCTTCGGCCTTAGATCTCCCATTTTTCATTGCTTAAAAATTGGTCAAAGTTGGTCAAAATCAATTTTTACTAATCAATTTCCAAGAATCCACCACACGAATGAAAATTAATACAAATGACGATGCAGATACTAACGGAGAGTACAAGTGGAAAACTATTGCATTAGGATAGACCACTTGTAGCTTTGAACATTCCTTAGTAGAATATTATCGAATTTACTTGACTAATCAGTGAATAGTGTCTTGAATTGTTCTATTGTTGGTGTAAACCAAGACAATAGAACCAACATAATAACTTCTCTAACACATTCGGTTCTCACAATTGTTTTGGCCATAAACAACTCTTGGATTCCATAAGTGCTTTAGAGGATTCAGCTTTAAAAATTCTTATAGAAACGATTCCACTTCACACCTCTATAGGTGATCCCCTATTAAAAGTATCTTGTCATACTTCACTTGGTTTTCCAAGATCTAGGAATCATTAGACGTTTACTTAGCCTTTGTTTGATTTTACTTAAAAATTGATAAAAATTTGAGTTAAAGTCAACTATTAATTTTAACCACATATTTCGTGGGACCAAAACTTTTATCAACTTTTTAAACACATATTTTATCAATTTTTATCAAAATCTGCTAAAAATTACTTTTTAACAAAATCAAACAAGTACCTAACCTAATATTCTGCTATCGTTAACTCCAAGTGCTCCATTGAATCTTTATAACTTAGTTGTCCCATTGAATCATGATCTTGTGATCTCCAGTCAACAAGGTTGAGTTACTATTACAAAGATTCTTATGCAGTAGGCTTTCAGTCCATTCATCTTAATATGCAGTATACTTGATATCTTAGTAAACATTTAGTTAGCGAATCCATAAGATTCTTTTTTATTTTTTATTTTACATAATCCACAGAGATTACATCATTTGACATCAACTGTTTGATGATATTATATTTTTGATATATATGTCAAGACTTATCATTATACATACTACTTTGTACCTTTCTTGTAATGGACTGACTATCACAATGTATACTTATTGCAGGCATGGCTTAGGACAACACATAATGTTCGTTAAGAAATTACAAATTCATTTTGCTTCCTCTCCAACTTTACCTAAAGCTATGAACTCATACTCTACCATGGATCGAGCTATAAATATTTGCTTTGAGAACTTCCAAGACATGACTGCACCACCGATGGTCAAAACCTAACCACTAGTGAACTTAGAATTCTTCATGTCTGACATCCAATTCGCATCACTATATTATTCTAATACAACTGGATATCGCGTATAATGTAATTCATAATTTATGGTGAATCTTAGATCTCTAAAACCCTAATCAACGACTTCATTGTTTGGATTACTTGTAGATCTATTAAGTTTGTTGACTGATGCAATATCCGGACGTATGTAGTTTATTATATACATTAAATTGTCTATGATCCAAGAATATTCCAATCGATATACAAGTTCGCCATTATTCTCAGCCAATTGTAGACTTAAGTCTACTGGAGTTTTAACTGGACTGTCATCATACGCATTAAATTTCTTAAGCGTCGTCTCAACATAATGAAATTGTGTTAAAACAAGTCCTTCACATGCCCTAGTAATTTTAATCCTTAATATGACATATGCTACACCATATCTTTCATATGAAAATATTTTATGAACATTTTCTTACTAGCATGATTATATCATGATTGCTGAACATAATAAGCATGTTTTCAACATATAAATATATAATTACATATGAGTTTGGTGTGCTTTTGATATAACTGCATTTGTCACACTGTTATTTTAAATTATTTGATACCAACATTTTGTCAAATTTCTCGTGCCATTGCTTTGGCGCTTGCTTTAATCCGTACAAGAACTTAAGGCATTTACATACTTTTTTCTCTTGTCCAGGAACAACGAACTCCTTAAGTTGTTATATGTAGATTTCTTCTTCCAAACCATTTAAGAAAGCTATCTCAACATCCATTTGATGAATCTCAAGATTATGCAATGCTGCAAATGTAATTAATACTATAATAGACGTGATATTCGTTATTGGCGAATATATATCAAAGAAGTCAAAGTCTTCCCTTTTATTAATGTTGAAAAGTTGTGTTTGAAGAAATACTATTGTTGGAATGTACAAATCTTGTCTAGACATTACCTATTTGAAAAGACATGTTTGTTTATGAAAAGACATACATGTTCAAAAAATGTCTTCTAGAAGCCACCAACACACGTGGCGTGACCATTGTGCCATGTGTTGCACTCTTGTTCACTTAGTGGTGGTGACACTTTTCACACTCTGGTTAATCCAAATTGAAAAATAATTAATATTTAACAAAATAATTAATGTTTTATCTAAAAAGATATATATCGACTTGGACTAGACCCGAACCCACTAACATGTATTGGCCTTCTTCTAAAGACTAATGGTAACTTTTGAAGTCGAAATTTAAGTTTTAAACTTACTACATCAAGTGGACAATTAACTTTTCATTTTCCAATGTTGAATGGATACTCTTCTATTTTTTCACTAATTTTTAATTCCAATTCCCAACATGTTTCAAGTTCAAGTTTCTTCGAACATTTCCAATGCAATATCAAAAAACTTATCCAATGCAACAATGTTCATTATGCAAATGTGGCAAATTATTATTAGCTTTTTAAGAAAAAGAAAAAGAGAGAAATGTATTGATTGGATAGAGATTATTATATTATTGATGGATATTGTCAAGAACAATGTCTAGAATTAGACATTGTGCTAGACACATTATAGCATTAATTGTGCCACATAAGCACTTTTTGGCCATTTGTCAAAAAATAAAATAAAAAATACTAGACATTGTGCCTTGACATTATTGCATTGGAGATGCTCTTACTTTTTGTCTTAATTCTACATTCACATTTATTTGAAATTAATTTCAAGTAATTAAATGTACTACATTTTTTACTTGCGGCCATAGAAATCCCGTTTTTGACAATTGGTGTTGTTTGGATAATTGGTGAAAGTTGGTTAAAAACCAACTTTTACTAATCAATTTCCAACAGTTAGAACAAGCAGTGGCGGATGGAGGGGGGTTGGCCCTTACTACAGGTTCAGCCCATATCCAATTTTGAAAGCCAACTTTTTTTTTTTAAAAAGAAATTTGAAGTCGCCCATGCAAAAATTTGATAGTCCAATCCAAATTCAATGAAGACCCAACCCAAAACCAAAATAAGCCCAAATAGAAGACCAAGCCCAATTCTTAAAACAAAATTTTTTAATTGATTTTCAAGCCCAATTGTCCAAACAAAAGACATTTACTGCCTTCATTCCCAAATCATAGAGAAGTGTGCACGGGAAGGCGGAAGCTCCTTAATCATTTTTTTTCTCATTTTTCTCAAATTAAAGATCTAATCACTCAAAATCAACCAAAAATCCGTTAACCCAACTTGGTGGCTCCGTTACCCAGCCTAAAATTAGTCGAAAATTCATTATTTTCCACTGACAATAATGTTGCCTTTCCTGTACTGAAGAACATGTATTTTTCTTTTTTTAACATTTGTCTAATGTTTATATTATTTTGCATATTTGATTTATGATTTTATGCCACATTCTTAATTGATTGATTGTATATTATTTTCATTTTTTTAACTATTGGAAAAATTGAAATATGACTGCAAAAGCAAAACGAATATAATTAAATTTTCATGAATGAATTCAAGAAGGTAGTATTTGAAAATTGAAATAAAATGAGAGACAATATTAACTACTAAGTGCCCAGTTGCTATTGGTTGAACTCTTTTGCAATATGTGAAGCTTTTGTATTTTTTTTTTTTAATATCTAGCGATTGAATACTAGATTTCATTGTGTAGGAAGAAATCAGCGGCCAACGTGAAGAAAATTGAAGAAAAATATGCTTACACCATGTATTTCGCTTGCAATTGTGTTATTAATTTTTGTTTTTGCCTTGCTGGCTTATTTTGTGTGCTTTGTCTTTTTATTATTATATTGTTGTGCCTTGTCGGCCTATTCAGTTGCCTTGTAGGTTTATTATTGAATTATTGTGCCTTGTTGAATTACGATTAAATTGTTGTGCATTGCTGGCCTATTTGTGGATTGTTGATAGATTGTCATTTTTTTGTGGTTTTTAAAACATACAAAAGATTCTTGAGAGATTTTTCTCTAATAAAGTTGTACTAGATAATGCTCCAAAAAATTCCCAATACATTGCTCCAAGTATTTAAAAAGAAATTTTGCACATTATGGTCAATAGAGTACGGTGGATGATTCGTGAGAAAATTGGAAATGAATGCTTCTGTATTCTTGTTGATGAAGCACGAGATGCATCCAAACGAGAGCAAATGGCCATTATCCTAAGGTTTGTGAACAATCATGGTATTTTGAGAGAATGGTTCTTTGCGATCAAAAGCGTCAGTAACACCACGTCATTGAATCTAAAAAAATGAAATATCCAATGTTTTTGTTCAACATGAGCTTTAGGTGGAAAAAATGAGAGGCTAAGGTTATGATGGTGCTAGTAATATGCGTGGTGCTTGGAATGGATTTCATGCATTATTTCTTAGAGATTGTCCAAATGCATACTACGTTCATTATTTTGCCACCAATTACAGTTGACATTGGTTTCTGCAGCTAAAGATATCAGTGCTATTTGGGAATTCTTTTCTCAGTTGGATAATGTTGTCAATATTATTACTTTTTCTCCTAAGTATATTAATGAATTGCAAACTACTCAAACAATAGAAATTGAGCGTATGTTGGCTACTGGAGAGCGCAAGTCTAGAAGTGGAGCTAATCAAATGGGTAATTTGCAATGATCGAGAGCTACTTGGTGGAGTTTTCATTATGACTCGATAAAGAGTTTGATAGATATGTACACTGCAACTTGCAATGTACTTGAATATTTTACTCACCATTGTCCAAATGCCAGATCTTGGGCTAAAGCTTGCGGTGTTTACAAAAACTTTACAAATTATGAATTTGTGTTCATCTTACATTTAATGCATGACATTGTGAGTATCTTTGATGTTCTTTGTCAAACCCTTTCAAAGAAAATTTCTAGACATCTTATCCGCTATAAGATTTGTATCAACTACAAAAAACTCCTTCAAAAATTGAGAGATATTGATTGGGAACAATTTCTCCGAGGAGTAAATAGTTTTTGCTCAAGAAACAATATTGCCATGCCTGATCTAGATGGTTTGTATAGAATTGGTCATTCTCGAGATCAAACTACAGTTGAGTATCATTATCACTTCGATGTTTTCAATAAAGTGATAAATTTTGTACAGATAGAGTTAGATACAAGATTTAATGAGACAACAGTTGAATTCATTTCTCTCATTGTGGCTTTGGATCCTAAAGATTCATAAAAATAATTTAACAGTCTTAATATTTGCTCACTTGAAGAGAAGTTTTATCCTCAAGATTTTTCAACGCAAGATATTCGTAGATGGGAATATGAGTTGCGACATTATGAGCTAGATATGAAGCGCGACCCTCAGTTTCAAGTATCTACACTTGTTGAGTTATGCGAACAATTAACTAAGAGTGGAAGGCCAGAGAGTTACATTATGTTGACTAGATTGATTTATCTTGTATTGACATTATCTGTTTTTACAGCGACTACTGAGCAGGCATTTTCTGCAATGAAACATGTGAATACTGATCTTCGGAACAAAATGGAGGATGACTTTTTAGCTGATTATATGACACTCTTCATCGAACAAGAACTTGCTAAGAAAATTGATGTAGATTCTATTATAGATAAATTTTATGTTTCAAAACCTCGTCGAGAACAACTTCAATAAATAATATCATTTTAGTGACTTTTTATGTTATATATAAATTTTATTATATTGACTTTTATATATTTCAGTCCCTACGAAATAAATTTTTAGATTCACCCCTAAGAACAAGGAGATATGTTGGGCTGTACTGGGCCTTTCCTTCTAGGTCCACCATCCTGGTGGGCCACTAGCAAACAAGCAGTGTTGAGCTGTTTTTCTTTTTTTTTTCTTTTTTTCTTTTTGAGATAGTTTCACCATATACCACAAAATATAAAATAATTTAAAACATATTATTTAATTTTTTTATTTTAAAAATACTATTTTTACTTTTGTTACACTTGTTATATTTCTTATAAAAAATGTTTGTTAAACTTGTTATATTTGGAATTTAAAATGTTAAAAAGTAATTGTGGAATTTTAATATAAAATCAATTATGTAGCAAAATTATCACCTTTTTTTATTATGTGATAAGTTCGGAATGGCTTGTCACATAATGCGGGCCAAGCCGGCCTAACTTGTTCAACACCATTAATATGCATCACAATCGTGTGTAACATATTGCATTTTTTTGGGCATTTGCTTTAATCCAACATGCAAATAGTGAAAAGCAATATGCCTATTGGAATGGTAAAAATACAAAAAAAATTAAAAAAAATTCGTGTATTTTGATTCATGTTTTGACCATTTTCTACTTGATTGAAGAAATGACGTGATATATGTGGCCTGAGTTGGGAAATCAACCTCTTTTTTTTATTCAACACACCATCACATCTCCAATGTGGTTTTCAGGCCTCCATCAGGAAAGTATGGGAGAGTTCGGATACTCCAAGCATATATAAATAACTTATAAAAAATACATGGGAGGGGGACATAAAACCTGACCTCCAATCATAAAAGCTAAAGTAAGCAAATAAATGAATAAATAATAAAGCAATAATTAATGAAGTACTACTTCCTAAACAAATAGTCCTAAAAAATTCTATAGACCCATAACTGTAGGAAGCTCATGTCTATCAATCTGAACTAAGTTGCGGTAACGTCGCGGTAAGTCCTGAGCACTGTACTCGAAATAGTAACGATGATTCCAATCATCTGAAGCAAGTAAGTCAGCCAACTGGTTGCCCTCGCGATAAATATGAGAAATAGTATTACGGTTGATGGCAAGAAGATGTCTGATGTGGCGAAGAGTGGCCTGAATAAACCAAGGTCCTCCACTTCTGGTGTTACAGTGAATGGCCAAAGTAGAGCTGGACTCAATCCATAAATCTGAGAGTACAATCCTCTGAGCAAGAATAGCTCTGAGCTCGGCCTCTAGAATAGGGCACTCGCCATATGAAAAGAAGAAGGCGCGAACATACTGACCAGATGAATCACTGATAATCTCTTATCCACTCACAAATCCATCTTTGACGCATCTATCAGTGTTGATCTTGTAAGATCTGATTGGTGGAGTACGCCAATAAATCAAAACAGGGGGAGGAAGTGATGGAGTAATAAGAGAGATACCAAAAAGAGAAGCAATATCCATATCTCATCACCAATGAATAACATGAAATAAACATCCTATATGTAGTAGGGAGATAGTATGGTATACTCTCTAGATGATCCGTCTCGGCTCCATAGAGATATTCTGGTATTTTGTATTATTCCTTGCAGTCCAAATAAACCAGAGAATCAAAAGAGGAATGATCGTGCGGATATTACCCTTCCTACCAAACTGACCTGAGAAATGCCAAGACTAAAAGCGATACTGAATCCTCAATCGGCCAAAGGGTTATATGAAAAATGTCAAAAAAATGGCGGCAAACCTGGTCGACAATACAGCTGTCAATAAATAAATGCTGGATAGTTGATAAGTGCATTTTGTGCACTTATTTAGGCCTTTAAACTAAGCATTTATCTCGTTATTTTATTGAATTTTTACTTAATTTAGTGTTTTATTCTTCATATTTCAGTTTTGGACCTGTTTAGTAGCAATTAGAGAAGAATGGATGAAAAGAGCAATAAATTGAAAAATATTTCAGAAGTATGAGGATGAAAGTGCATTCACTTGAAGCTTGAGGACCAAATTGGAGGTCATTGAAATTTAAGGACTAAAGAAGAAAAAATAGAAAGTGTGAGGACTAGAATGACTAAGATCCAAAGTTGAAGGACAAAAGTCACAGATTCAAAAAAATCAAGCTGGGCGAGCGCCTAGCAACATATGTTACAAATAGAGAGTAAAACAGCATACCTGGGCGATGACCCATGCTAAATTTTTGCCACAGAATTTTCTTTTTTTTTTTTGAATTCTATTCTACTTAAGAAACCTTCCGGGCTGCGGATATTGGAATATTTTGGGCACCATTAGAGAAGTATAAATATCAGTTATATACTCATAATCAAGGGAGTCGTTTTTTGTGAAATTTTGGGGAGAAAAACAATAGACGACAACATCAATCGAAGATCAAGAATTGCTCTTTCAAGAATTCAATTAAAGATCAAGATCAAGACATCATCTCTTTGAGTTTTTTTCTTCTCCGGGTGATGAACTCCATTTTTTCTTCTACTCTTTATTTTCTTATTATTATTATGCTAGGTTAGTTTATTTTGTGCTAGGATTACGATGAAGCTTATAATTTAGATTCTTCTATCTAGAGACTTGGTTTTGGACGATTTACTTCAATATAGTTTTTGAATAATTAATTTTGAATTCTTTTTATCTATAATTATGTGCGCAATATTTGTATGAGTGTTGTGGTTTGTTTTACTATTGAAAGATCGAAAGCAGATTAGACAATATTTTAATTATCTTAAAGTTCGATAGGAGATAGAAATATACCGCTATGATTTAAGTGATCTTTAATTATCCACAGAGACTTAATGCATTCGTTTTTATTCGCATTCATCATAGAGATATAGTCGAGTCATACTTATGAATATGTTTAATTTTATTCGAGAATTAAACAATCTATTGATATTGATCTTCATAATTGATGTATTTTGTCAAAATCAAGAATCAAGGTAGAAGAATTAACAATTATAAGTGGATTTGGGATCCTAATACTTTTCTTTATTCAAGTTAAAGTAATTTTTATCAGTTTAATCTTGCTTATTTGAATTATAATTATTTATTTGTTCTTAGTTCAGATTTTAGTTAGTTTTTAAACTCAAACATCCAAAGTTAACAGATTCATAAATCCATCTCTTACTTAATTGAGTAATAATTATTAAATTGTTCTTAGTTTATCATTCTAATTAGTTCTTAATCACCAATTTTCAAAAATTCATTAGATTCGGTTAGGGTTAGTATAATTGGCATTGAATTATCCAAATCTCTGTGGGTACGATACTTGGATTCATAATCTAATTTTTTACTTGTGTGATCCGTACACTTGTAGAATTATTAAACACATAAAATCGCTGACAATAGTCTCAATAGCTGAGCAACACTGACAACGAGAAGCCATATGACTTCCAATCTGCCTTTGAATCACAACATCAACTAGGATAAGACCATGCCATAGTCTCCAGTAGATGAAAGAGACAATCGTCGAGATAATAGGACTCCAAATCATGTTGTATACAGTCTGGATAGTATGTCCCGTGCGAACTAACTGCCATGCAGACTTAGTAGAAAATCTACCATCTGAAGTATCCTTCCACATAATCTGATCGTGCACCTCAGCAGTGATAAGGATGCTCCCTATCTGTTCAGCAATAATATATGGTACTAGCTGAAGAAGTCGGTCAATGTTCCATCCAGTATCATCAAATAAGTCTCTTACCTGGATAGAAGAATGTGTCAAGTATGGGTGCTGATAAGCTAATGTACACTCTCCCATCCAGCAGTCATGCCAAAAGAATATCTGCCCACGCCCTAATTGACAAGCAATGTGCGTCTCCGCCTGTAGGCCTAAATGCTCCAACCTCTTCCATACATCTGAAGCATGTAATAAATAGTAGCCAGTAATGGATGGGTACCCTGACAATACTTACTCAGTAAAAACTGAGCTTATAATGACCGCTAAGATCTAAATAACCATCAGAGCTTTATGGAGAATGTATCAACAAGATCCTATAGTCTCCTAAAGTCCAGTTCACCATCCTTAGTAGGAATACAAATGTTTTTCCATCTCCTCTAATGTAATCTGTGTGCATAGTCTCTGGAATTCCAAAGGAACCTAGCAAATATGCCCTCTAACGTTTTCAAGATAGCCTTAGGAGACTTCATAATCTGAAGGAGATAGAGATGAATAGAGGATATCATTGATCGTATCAAAGTAATCCATTTCCCAAATGATAGGAGTCTCGAGGCCCAGCCAGAAATTCTACTCCGTACTTTGTGGACTAAGTTATTATACAAGAAGATCTTTCTAGCTCTTTTAAATAAAGGAACACCAAGATAAGTGAAGGGTTGTTGCTGATGACGAAACCCTGCCAGATGCTCCAGCCTAGGGGTGGCAAAAAAGCTCGTCGGCTCGGCCCATGAAAGCTTGGCCCAAATTGGGCTCGTGCTTGTCCAAAAAAAAGTAGGCCGAGCCCGTTCAGCTCGGCTCGTGGCTCATGCAACGATCACATTATTGTAACTGTTGGATGTTGATCCAATGGTCACAATAATGTGACCGTTGGCCAGCTTTTATTTTTTATTTTTTTTATTTTTTAAATTCCATTATTTTCCTACAAATAATTCTATTCTAAACTCTTTTTTTTTTCACTCTTCAATATCTCATTCTATTAAATACTCATTCCATTAACAATTTTCAAATTTCATTCTCTCAATATTAGTGTTATAATTAATATCTAATATCTCATTATTTAGATATTACTCTATAATTTTAAGTTTTAATTTTCTACTTATACATATTCTCTACATTTCTATTTTCTAGTTTCTACTACATATTCATCTTCTCATATTCTCTTAATTATATTATTTCAAATGGCCTATAATCGAAGTGATGATGATTTCAGTGGTCTTCATGACATTTCAATTCTAGACGATATTAATGATCAATTTGGTGGTAGCATTGATTCAATTGATTTGAAAGACATTCAAGAAGATGCCAATACACAAACAACTATCGGTTCGAGCACTAAATGAAAAGCTACCAAACAAAAGGCTAAGTTCTGGCAGCATTTTGAGTTGGTGCCGACTGGTAAACTAGTGGACGGAGTCTCTGAATATAAAACACAGTGTAAATATTGTCAAGAGAAGTTAACCTGACAAAAGCAGATAGACACAACCCATCTAAACAGATACTTCAAAAAGTGTTAATTCAAACATGGAGGTTTGGAAATAAATCAGGCACAACTCCAGTTTGGATCTCTGGGAGCTGGGTCCGGTAGTCCTAATCTCAACAATTGGATATATTCACAAGATATCATGCACCGCAAAGGACTGCCAGAATTGGTGGCAAATGTCGAGTTTCCACTGAGCTTGGTGAAAAATCTTGATTTCACGAACATCATCCAAAAATATCTCTAACCAAGGTACGTTAATATTTCTAGAAATACTCTTCGTAAAGACACTATTGTTCTAATAAAAAGAAAGAAGCTATTATAAATGATATTAATAATTATAACGGCATTTTATCTTTTACGTCAGACTTATGGACATGTAATAATAAAAAAGGATATATAGTTGCAACTGTACACTACATTGATAGTAATTGGATAATGCATAAAAAAATAATAGCGTTTAGACAAATAGACTATCTTCATAATGGAAATAATATTTTTCATGTTTTATTAGGTGTGTTACGTGAATTTAATTGTGATTCGAAGGCTCGTAGTTTTACATTTGATAATGTAGGCTCCAACAATATAGTAATTGAGAAATTAATACAACATTGTAGTCTAGAATTTGATGGTATTTTATTTTTCATTCGTTGTGTATGTCACGTGTTTAATTTAATTGTGTAAGATGGATTAAAATTTATATAAAACTAATTAGAAAAAATTAGATATGCTATTAATTATATTATGGTCTAACCAGCAAGAAAACAAGTTTTTGCTGCTCTATGTCTAAAAAATGGGTTGCAATCAAAATATTTTTGTACTGATGTTGGCCATAGATGAAATTCAATATATCTCATGCTTGAATCTTGTGAAGGTTACGAATATTGCATTACTCTACATTATAATGGCCGACACTCACACGGCTCAGAATATGATTTGAAAGCATATGACTAGAAAATATGTGCTCATGTTATAAATTTTTTGAAAGTTTTTTACGATGTAACAACTGCATGTTCTGGTGTATATTATCCAACTACTCCACTTGTTTTAAATCATTTTTATTATATTGCTAACAATTTAACTAGGTATAAGAATTTTGCTCTTTTTTCTAATATTATACATGTCATGGAAGCTAAATTTAAAAAATATTGGGAACAATTGCCTATGTTATTTTCATTAGCATGTATTATGTATCACAGACTTAATTTAGAGGGTACGAAAGTAATAATAATGGCAATTTCACAAAAATTAACTTACAGAAATCTAGTAACATGTGGTAATTTAGAACAAACTTTATGTAAAATGTATGAGGTCTATACTGAAAAGGCCGGTACGAACATTGTATGACCCCCTGTTCCAACATGTACTTCGTCATCAACTGATGACATTGACTTATGTAGTTACGTGAGTACACATAGGAATGGTCAAGGTCAACAATCAGTTGGTTCTTCTTTTACTTCTTCCATTCCCCATTCTAGTAATATACCTGTAGAGTTAGTTAGGTATCTCGCGCATGACATGTTTAGTATTTCAGATGACGAAGAGATTTTTTTTGATATACTACGATAGTGGAGACATCATCAACGTAGTTATCCAATTCTTTCAAAAATAGCACGTGATCTACTAATATCTCTGGTCTCAATTGTAGCATCGGATGCTGCATTTAGTATAAGTGGCAGGGTTCTGTCTAATATCAGGTCAAGACTCAAAGCCAAAATTTTAGAAAGCTTACTGTGTCTAAAAGATTGAGATGACGTCGAACTTCGAATCTAAGACAAAGTAGACAGAATAATGTCCGAAGAACTTGAAGATTTGAATATGGATTATTTAGATTTGTAGTAAGTATTATTTTGTATTAGTATTTGATATTTTGTTGTCTTATTTTAATAAAAAATTGTACACGTAACATCTTGTTCATGTACAATTTTAACTCCGCATACTTTCAAAGTAGCCGGTCCCAAGCCCGGAAAAGGAAGAGGGTTTTCAACATTTAATTTCTAATATAAAGGATTCTATATATTTTCTTTCATTTTTATTTTCAAATTTTTTAAGAAAATAAATAAAATTTCAAGGTCGAGTCGAGCTCATGGGTAGCTCGGCTCGGCCTGTTCAGTCTACGAGCTCGTGGACCAAACCAAGTAGCACTTTTGGAGATGAGCTGACCTCATTTTTCATGGGGCGAGCCAGCTCGACTCGTCCCATTGCCATGCCTAATCCAACCTGTGTATCTGACTAGTAGAAAATCTCCTAGGAAAGATAATACCACTCTCATCTCTGTTCACCAATTGCCCATAAGCCCTCTTATAGTGCTCAATACACTGTAAAACTCGTGTGATAGACTACTTCTGGCCATTGACAAAAATAATCATATCGTCTACAAAAGAAAAATGTGAGACGAGAGCTTCACCCACATGTCTGTATGCCATTAAAGAAATATGCTGATTCTGCTGAGTGAGTAGTCGTGAAAAATAATCTATAGCAATAATAAACAGCGATAGAGATATGGGATCACCCTACCTGAGCTCCCAAGATGATGAGAAATAATCACATGGCCTACCATTAAGTAGATCCGAGAATCGACATTTTGAAATACACCTCCGTATTTGATCAATCCAAAGAGCATTGAACCCAAAACCCTCCAAAATAGATATCAAGAAGCCCCAATCCATGCGGTCATAGGCCTTAGCCATAGCTTGAGAATAACATTACCCCATCGTACTTTCGTATCAAGTGTATGTAGTAACTCCTGTGCAAGGAGGACATTATTCCCAATGAGTTGTCTCGAGATGAATCCGCTTTGAGGAGGTGAGATGATCTGAGGTAGTAAAGTACTCAGTCACAAATTCATCAGCTTTGTAATCAACTTATTAAACACTGTACATAAGCTGATAGGACGAAACTCTGACCACCTATAGGCATTAGCTCGCTTTGGAAGCAAGATAATAGAAGTAGCTACAAAACCCTTATGTAGGTGCCCTTTAGCAAAGAAGCCCAAGACGGCCTGAAACACATCCTCTAATACTATGTCCCAACAACCTAAAAAAAATGAGATGAAAACCAATCTAGCCCGACGACACTGTCTGGATCAATACTGAAAATAGCATCTCACACTTTAGTTAAAGTAGGAGTTCGATTAAGTTGCAAATTGTCCTCATCGGACACCAATCTAGGTATAATACTAGGTCGAATAAGGTCGACAGATTGATGAGGAGCCGACAAAAGCTCCTGGAAGAAAGATACTGCTAAACTCTGAATAGTCTCAGGAGACATAAACACCTCACCCGAAGCTGAAGTAATATACTGGATCCTGGCTCGAATGCGTCGTCCCTGAACTATAGAATAGAAGTATCAGGTGTTATGATCACCCTCACAAGTCCAACGTGCCCCAGTCTTTTGTTTCCAAAAGGCCTCCTCATTAGATAAAGTATGGTTCAGAACTGCATGAGCCTGATGCAAAGTATCACGATGAAAAAGAGAAGGATCTCTGTCATGGTCTAACTCTGCCTCGTCCACCCTACACTCTGCATCCCTAATCCTCTAAAAAATATCACCAAATACATGTCGATTACACCAATGAAGGCCCTGTTTGAGCCTAAAAATCTTCTCATAGAGAGCAGCCATTCCCGTAAGATGAGTAAGAAATGACCACTTTTGAGATACAAAGCCCAGAAAATTGTGATGCTTAGACCAAACATTGAGAAATCGAAAAGGACGAGGCCTCAAATCATTGTCACAAGGCCACTGAATCAGAAGAGGTGAGTGATCAGAAGTGTTTCGGTTTATATAACGAACTGAAAACTGAGAACAAAAGGAGGCAACCAGTAAGTTAATCAAAAATTTGTCCAGACGCTTCCAAACCCTCTCATTTGTCGACGTGTACTAACTTCCAGAATACCTTACATGTGTCAAACCACAATCCATCATCATATCTGCAAAGTCTGAAGTGCTCCTATCACGAGTATTCCTACTAGTACGCTCACCATTATGAGCGATCACATTAAAGTCTCTCCTAACTTGCCACGACCCATCCACAAAAAAGGATATTTGGTAAAGACCCGCCCATAAATCCCCACGTCCAACCGGTGAGCAAGAAGCATAGACCGGAGTAATAAACAACAATCTGCTAATCTAGGATACTCAACTTTAATGTGAAGGAATTGAGAATGATCAACAATCGAAGTAACAGTAGTTTCCAAATTTCAAAAACTCCAAATCTTATTAGACTCATTCTGTAAGCCCACATCAAAAGAGAGAAATCGTCGGATAAAATCAAAGTTCTTCCTCAAAACAAATGACTCCAACACTACCAAAAAATACACCTGATGAAGCTGAACCAATTTCTTAAGTCGTCTACAAGTGGCGATACTGCGCACATCTCTCACATTCTAGATGATAACACTCATCAAAAAGACTGGCTACGTGAGGAAGCACTTGTCTGACTACGAGTCACCCATTTGATCGGACTTGGGATATCAATAACTTTTAGATTTTTCTTTCTCTGCACTGCAATAAAACCATCGGCCTCTTCCTGCTCATCCAAACCAACCAAGTCATCAGAAGAATTCCTGCAAAAGTGCCCCAGCTGATGAACCTCTAGTTGAGTAGAACTAGCAGTATCTGAAGGAATCAAAGCCTCTACATTCTCATGACAACTGAGACGTGGTCTGACATATGGATCAGTATAAAAAATTGGCTGCACTAGCTCTGATAAAATAGTAAACTCACGTGGGACGGACATCATGTGATCTAAGAGTGGATAAAAAAAATAGCATTATGAAAGGATTTTGAAGCCACAATGGTGGGAATAGTATGTATAGGCTGATGGGTGGGCCCCATATGAACCACTGAAGGTGGAATAGCAACAACTGAAGAAGAACCAACAACTGAGACCCACTTCCTAGGAGCCTTAACAACATTCTCCTTTTCTTTACCCGGTCCTATCTACAATAGGCACTTGAACATCAACTGGCTTAAAAGCCGGAGCAACAACATGCTTAGGAGCCAGAGCAATAGCAGGCATAGGAGCCTAAGCAACAAAATGCTCAGTAGCCTAGGTAACAATATGATCTACTGGTGGAGCACCCACCCTACACTGATCAATAATATGGCCCATATGACGGCATTCATCACAAAAATGGGGCAACCAATCATATACAATAGGCTGTAAAAAACTACAAGATTCAACCCAATCAATCCAAATTCTATCTGGGAGCTTATGCTCCAGATTCACCTCAACACAAACCCTAGCTTCACTAGGCCTCAACAAATCAACAGTCGCCTCATCAATCCTCAACGGCACTCCAACACTTTTTGATAAAGCAAATAAAATTCCTTTGCACGTAAATGAACAGGCAATAAAGGAAAAGATATCCATACAGGGGAGATGGGGTCTCAGCATCAGTGGAAATCACAAGTCTACTTAAGTATACGCATAGGGCAACCCATAATACCAAAATGGTATAAAAAATAAACGACTGTAATCATCCTCATGCGTTGAGTGTATAAGTATGTGCTTGTAATCTATAAGCCCAAGTTTAAAATTACTGCAAAATCCAAACTTCTGAAAACTATTACGTACCTTCACCATTTTGGGCTTCCGGTGTGAAAACTTCCCAACAAGTGTGAACTTGAATGGCTCAGCAAGAGATGCCTCCTCATCAGATGAAATAATCAAGACATGTTCACCACGACGTAAGTATGGCTCCTTAGCCACAAGCTGGTGACAAGTAAAATCAGGAGAGGACTGAAAGACATAAACAAATGACATCCTTATACTCCGCTTGGCTGAAGAGATAGTTTATCGATTAGTAACAACTGCAGCATAAGTTGATTTGCCAGAATGCTGTGAAGATTGAGCTTCCTGAAGAAAAACATGTGGGCCCGGAGTAATCGAAGCTCAAAAATAAGGCAAACGAAGATGGACGGAAAAACTAGCCAGAGGCACCTTAGAAGAGAGAGCGCCTTGCGCGCCTAAGCCAACCGAAGTGGTCAGGCCAGCCTTGCGCGCTGCTTCAGATTGCGCTTAGCCCTGGGCAACCTCTTGGGAAGAGGAAAAATCGTCCATGGGTGGCGCACCGGCTGGAAGGTCACCGGCAACCGCGTAACCCATGGGTGGTGCGGCGGAGGTGCTAGTGGCCGAAACTAGGGCTTCCACTGTTGGACTAGTTTTTTGTGAATTGGGATCAATTTTGGATGGCGTGAGGCCGATAGGGATGATATTTGGAGGTGAAACTAACTTGAATTATGGAAGGAGAATTTCAAACTCTCAACTAACTCAGATAGTGCTAAATTTCTAGCATTTCTTGAATTTGATGGTCAATTAATGTATAGAATAATTGTGCAATGTTATTTAGTACTTAGAGTTTAATTTAATTGAACGATAATGATTTGCGGTAGCTTGAGTTGGTCAAACTTTGTAACTCTTTTAATAAAACTATAGTATGTATCTAACGTTGAATTTTAATTGATTAACCGTCATATCTTTTTTATATACCAAAGTACTTTTATTTGCGCAAATTATTTATAACGAATCATCTATTAGTTTTTTCTATTCTAACCACCAACAAATACTCAACAAAATTTGCAAATTATTTATAAAGAGCATCTATTAGTTTTTTCTATTCTAACCACCAACATATACTCAACAAAATTTGATAATTAATACATCGCACATTAAATATAATGCAGTCGTAACTTAATTCATAAGAATAATGTTATTTATAGTCGTTGACTACCGTAGTCAGTTTACTTGACATTACTCAATTGGAGTAAATAATTGAATAATGCTATTCATAGTCAGCAATTATCGTAAGTCAGTCCATGTAACAATTATATGGCATTAATTAATATGACATTTTAAATGTAAAGTTTTGAGTCTTATTCAAAATATCATATAATTTAATGCCACATAATTACTACATAAGGTGACTACGGTAGTCAACGATTATGAATAAAATTGTTCTAAATAATTATTCAAATTGAGTATACGTAGACTGATTACGGTAGTCAATAACTATAAATAACATTACTCAATTCATAAACGTGCATGACCATTCAAAGAGGAGCAAAAGTTGATCGATGCCAAGCACATACATAAGATACTTAGACAGACATGCGGCAAACTTCTCTTCAGTTTATCCTAACTAAATAATAAGAGCCATGAAAATAAATACTTTTAAGTGGTCGCTGAAAACGATGACGTTCTGATTTTTGATTTTTTGTTTTTTCAGAGCCGAATTTAAAACTTACCTCATACACTTTCTTTTCTTCATGACAAGTTGACACCCAGTACAATTCTTGCACTCTTGCCCATTGTTTAACATTCTTATTTTTTTTTCAAGCCTGACACTCAACTCATTATCTCTCACACAAACTGTAGAAAAACAAAATGGAGGTATCGTGTTCTTCACTCAACTTGAATCCAAAGTCAATCACTCAACTCGCTCAATACTTTTTGCCCATCGACCAATGATGAACTTCTACACATGCGCAAATCTAATCACATTCTATATTGGTTTTTTGTGTTGTTAAGCCCAGATCCCTGATTTTCTTTTTAACTTTTTGTTGTCTTTTTTATTTTTATTTTTTATTTGTTCACTATCCATCAACCATTGATCAACTTCTACACACATGTTACATTGTTCATCACTTCTTTAGGGTTGTTAAGGTCCCCCCCTTTTTTTTGTATTTTTTTCCTCCATTTTTACTTATTATTTATTTACTCTATGTTTCTATTCTGTGGTTAATTGATTCAATTGAAAGGAGTGCAAATTGATTATGGACAAAGGATCTTTTTGTTAGAAAATAAGTAAACTGAATAAAAAAATTAAAGCTTTCAATTTTGAGACTTTCCATCTTCTCAACCTTTCAATTTTGTAACATTTGTAACTCTTGTTTTAATGGTTGAATTTGAATTGGAATTGGAAGGTCATTCTTATGCCTATATAAACAAGTCATTTTTCCTCATTTCAACATAACAATTCAAGTATTTTCTCTCTTCCTTTCTGTTCCTCCAAGTTTTCTTTTAGAGGTGATAAAGTTCGGGCAGTAGGTCAGTTTGCTGGTATAACCAGTTCTATCGTTGTATCTTGGGAGACAGACGTTCATAACCTAAGGTAGGGGACGAATCTGTTTTAAGAAAATTGTACACGTACAGGCCTCGGTTTGAACTTTCTTCTTCAACATTAATTCTGCAATTTCTTTAATTTTTGTTTCTTGTTCATGTAATATGAAGTTTCTTTTTTTTATTTCAAAAGGTGAATAACAATCTTAAAACAGATCCTTGATAAACTTATATTACATGTAAAACAGTGAATTACATACGTATGAAACTAGTTGAAGCTGAGTAAATTACATACGTATGAAACTAGTTTGGTTGGAGTTTTCTTGATTTGTGTATTCGCAAAACTAGAAGGCTTTGTCAAAAGGACCTAAACTGTCTAAGGAGAGCTTGAGATTTAAGTGGTCCAATTGTGACCCCCTCCTCACCTGGAAGTCTTTTAGTTGCGTGTTATTCAAATCAACAAGACAAAAAGAAATTGGTTAACATTTGTTTTCTGGGATTAGATTTTCCATAATTTCATAAATGCAAGTGTAACTAAACTGAAAAATAGATTTGTTTATTCTGTTTATTTTAAAAGTGGAACTAAAATTATTCTCTTGTTTCAAAAAATGACAATTGATCCAATTACTCAAGTTGTGGCTACTGAAAACTAAACTGTGGCTACTATGCCAAGTCTATCTGTGAACCAGACTGTGGCACAAGTGCCAAGTTTTGCTATGACCCAAACTATAGCCCCAACTGGTCATGTAACTGTTCCAGTTAATCATGGAGAAAAACCAGAGAAGTTCAATAGATTGAATTTCAAAAGGTGGCAGCAGAAAATGCTATTTTATCTGACCACCTTGAATCTTGCGAGATTCTTGACTGAAGATGCTCCGAAACTCAAACAGAGAGAGGGAGACATACAAGCTGTCAGCGCTGTTGAAGTGTGGAAACATTCTGATTTCTTATGCCGAAATTATGTCATGAATGGCTTGACAGATTCACTATACAACGTGTATAGTACAATGAAAATGGCGAAGGAATTGTGAGAGTCTCTAGACCGCAAATATAAAACTGAGGATGCGGGGGCTAAGAAATTTATTGTTGCCGCTTCCTGGATTATAAAATGGTGGACAAAAAAACTGTAATCAGTCAAGTACAAGAACTTCAAGTCATCTTGCACGAGATTCATACCGAGGGGATGGTTTTAAGTGAAACTTTCCAAGTGGCAGCAATGATTGAAAAGTTGCCTCCGGCTTGGAAAGATTTCAAGAATTACCTGAAGCACAAGCGAAAGGAAATGAACATTAAAGAATTGATTGTTCGACTTCGAATTGAAGAAAACAACAAAAGTTCAGAAAAGAAGGGGTTCAATCCTCCAATGGCCAAAGCTAACGTTGTGGAGCATGGTCAAAGTTCTAAGACCAACAAAAACAAGTTTGAAAAAGGGCCAAAGATGGGACCGAAAGGAAGTGTGTCCAAGAAGAAATTTCTTGGAAAATGCTACAACTGTGATAGAGTAGGTCACAGATCGTTGGAGTGCAAGTTATCGAAGAGGAACAATAAGAAAGAAGCCAATATGGTTGATGACATCACTCATGATGTGTCTAAAATGAACCTCGCTGCTGTCATTTTTGAAGTGAATCTGGTGGGATCAAATCCAAGAGAATGGTGGATTGACACTGGTGCTACCCGACATGTTTGCTCCTACAAGGAGATGTTTAGTAGTTTTGAAGAAACAGATGGAGAAAAGCTGTATATGGGAAATTCAACAACCTCTGAAATCAAGGGCCATGGAAAAGTAGTTCTAAAGATGACGTCTGGGAAAGAGCTGACTCTAAACAATGTGCTTTATGTGCCAAAGATTCGCAAGAATTTGGTATCTGGCTCGCTGTTGAACAAGCATGGATTTCGTATGGTGTTTGAGTCAGACAAAGTTATTTTGTCTAAGTCTGGAATGTTTGTAGGAAAGGGTTATGTAAGTGATGGGCTCTTTAAGCTCAATGTTATGGCTATTAAGCCAAAAATGAATAAAATGAAAAACTCTTCCGTTTATTTACTTGAGTCTTCCAATTTGTGGCATGGTAGACCAGGACATGTTAATTACGACACTTTGTGTAGACTAATTAACTTGAATTGCATACCTATATTCCAATTTGATAATAAACAAAAGTGTGAAACTTGTGTTAAGGCAAAATTGACAAGGTCATCATTTCAATCTGTTGAAAG
>CM059042.1:45020794-45087432 GCA_030279155.1 Forsythia viridissima
TTGTAAATACTTAATTAGATTACTGTGGGGGTTCTCTCCTACCCATTCCTATGATTAAACAGTAATACCCGTAGAGGAAAGGATAAGCAATAGGCTTTTAATGATTCTTACGCGCGGAGTAAAGCGGGCTACTCTTAATAAGAAATCACCTATGTAAGAAAGAAGTGGGGCCGCTTCTAAGAGAATTGTGTGAGGCGCAATTCTTAAAAACTCTCGCATAACCAGACATATGTTCACGGCCATAAATGAACATAACAATGAGAACTGAACTATGTCAGGAAGAATTCTGTGTGAAGTATATCATCGTTTACACAAAAGGCAGAGCAATTCAAAG
Organism: Forsythia viridissima; assembly: GCA_030279155.1. NCBI lineage: Eukaryota > Viridiplantae > Streptophyta > Magnoliopsida > Lamiales > Oleaceae > Forsythia > Forsythia viridissima. The sequence continues at coordinate 45,021,129 of CM059042.1, forward strand.
ACATCGCGTCTACTGATCAACTAGTAAAGTAAATATGCTTTCATAAGGAAAGGTTCAAAGGGTAACACCTACCTATCCTATGCAAGATTCGGACGTTGAACTTTATCACCTAGTCTTCCGTATCTCTTTCAATTTTTCATTCATGTGGGGGATTGTTGGAAAATAAGTAAAATGAATGAAAAAATTAAAGCTTTCAATTTTGAGACTTTCCATCTTCTCAACCTTTCAATTTTGTAACTTTTGTAACTCTTGTTTTAATGGTTGAATTGGAATTGGAAGGTCATTCTTATGCCTATATAAACAAGTCATTTTTTCTCATTTCAACACAACAATTCAAGCATTTTCTCTCTTCCTTTCTGTTCCTCCAAGTTTTCTTTTAGAGGTAATAAAGTTCGGATAGTAGGTCGGTTCGCTGGTACAACCAGTTCTACCGTTGTATCCTGTGAGACAGACGTTCATAACCTACGGTAGGGGACGAATCTGTTTTAAGAAAACTGTACACGTAGAGGCCTCGGTTTGCACTTTCTTCTTCAATTTTAATTCTGCAATTTTCTTAATTTTTGTTTCCTGTTCATGTAATATGAAGTTTCTCTTTTTTATTTCAAAAGGTGAATAACACTTTTCACCCAAATTTTATATATTTTTATTTTTATTCAAAAAAAATGTGGTTGTCAGATGTATTGGGTGAAATATTTTCGTTAATTATTGTCCTCTATTTTTGTTTTTTTTTCCTTCAGATTTTTAACAACGGTATGTTTTGGCACCCGATGCTATTGGAAAATAAAAACCTAAATTAGTATTCATGATGAACCTTAAATTTAAGTTTTTTGAAAACTAAGAGGATACACTAGTATTATATTTCGCTTAAATTGACATAAGCTTATGCTTGCATACTTTTGTATTTTAGTTTGTCTGATATGAATTTTGGAACTTCTTGTCATTTATGGGTTATCAAATCTATAATCATATTTCTTCTATGCATTGTAGTTAGCAGTAGTTGGTTAAAGAAATGGACAAGTCAGGGAATCAAATGGAGCTACTCTTAGTATTCGGATAACATCGTTGCACAGGTATATTATGAATAACTAATAAACATCAAATTATTAGTATATATTGTAATATGATGATGGGTCCATTTCTATCGACTGAAATTTCTTTAGAGTGAGTTTACCATTTTTTATATGAGAATTGAAGTGTACTAACTTTCCGCATGTCTACTGCTTTAAAATTCTAAATTTACTTGCTTGAAATGACTTGTCTTTGCTTTGTTCTCAATGGCCTTCCGTTATTTTGCTTATTTGTTACACCAATTTCCCGACGTCTAATTTTTGTGGGTTGGTTTCTAAATAGAGATTGATTTTTGTTTCTACTAAGTGTGATTTTTTGTTCTTTCTTTATTTTATGATATTTTACATGCTTCTTTTAGTATAGGGTATGTTGTTTTAAAACATTTGCACTGATAAAATAATGAATTCTTGAAATTTGGTTAACATGTGTCTTCACAATCACACTTTGCTACAAATCCATCAATCAATTGTGCAAGAACTCTTATTGAGAGGTTCCAATTTAGATTCTTTTTCAAAATTATCCCTCAATCACAAACTAATCTTTCTCTCTCATGGGCAATTTTATTCGTATTCATTGTTAATTTTTTTTCATTTTTCTTTTTACAAGAATGTCGATGAATATAACATTAGTGGTCAAGTCAAAATTTCTAGTATTTTTTTCTTCTGCTACTGCTTAGAGTAATGGGTTCCAGTTACTATTTTATTTGAATTGTTTAAGAAGCTTGAATTTTTCTCTCAGCTCTAGCCTTTGATAAATTTTCTTGAAATTTTTGATTCTATAATTTTTTTTAATGTGGTTTCTATAACTATTCAAAATATTGAATTATTAAAGTGTAAGCTAGCTAAATTAAAATATGCTTTGTAGCTTAACTGTGTTGTCGATTTGGGAAATTTTGGATAAATGTGAATTCTAAACTTTCTGTAATCTAATTGGGTATAAAAAATGAAAAAAAAGAAAAGGAGATGAATGCAACAATAGTTTTGACACAATTTTATTTGAATTTGCAACTGTAGGTCAAATAATCAGCGATTATAAGATATTCCACTCTCGAAAAGATTTTTTTATTGATTGTGATATTTGGGAGGGTCTTAGATAATAATATGATTCTGTTTTGCGTGTTGCTTCTACAAATACTAGTGGACGCAAGTGTGTTGCACGTGATAGAGTAGTAAATTTGATAAGAATAATATAAAATGAATATCTATATTGAAATAAAGTATGGGGTGTAAGATAGGAAAAAATTATTAATATATTCATGGAAAAGGGTTACTTATTTATTTAGTGCTTGTATGATTTGTGTAATTACTGGTAAAATGTGTATAAAGAACAAACGAGCTTAAGCTCAAGAGGAAAACAATCGTTTAATTGATAGGTCAATTTGAGAATGAGTGTGTGTGTGTGTGTGTGTGTGTGTGTGTGTGTGTGTGAAGTGGATAATTTAAAACTATTTACACATGAAGTGGTCATAGCCACCAAATCACGTGTGAGAATTCTTCCCAATTAATTTTCATTAATGGGTAACATGTATACTTTGTTTAGAATTTTATCTTAATTTTAAAATATAGTAAATCAACTAACTAACTTCATCAATACAACATTGATTGTGCCCGTGTTTACCAACATCTTTCATAACAATAAAACGCAAAAATTATACAAAATTGTGTACAATACGAAAATAAAACTAGTCTGCACATCACTACAACTCATTCCTCACAATTTTGGAAAACCTCTTAACAAAATAAAATAGAATTAAAATTTCAATCAACAATAAAGAACATACACCCATGCGTACAATAAATATAAAATCAAACTCAAGAAACTACTTCATAAATATAAAATCAAACTTAATGGAGCCAATGATATCAACAAGAGGATTCAGTGCGGGAAATAGATAAACTACTCCATAAAGATATTTGGAGGTAAGTATTGTAGATTAAATGGTGACTTTTGAAATCACAACGGTTTAATAAAAAAAATTGCAGTCATAAACATATTTTCATAGAATACAAACTCCTAGAATATTTTAAATAAATCTATGGCCCAGGACAAAGAAGTCATGACATAAGAAAGCACGTGTTTCCTACATCAGATCCAAGAATGTGAGTATACCTTAGCTTCAAATTCAATGGAGACCATGTTTATTTGAGCAGAAATTCTTTAGTGAGCAACAACCTCAATGAGCAAACTCTATCATACAAAAGAGTAAAGTAAAGAACCACCTTGCCGAGTAATAACATAATTAACTAACATATCAGTATAACAATATGCAGAAAACATACGGAATTTAAAACAAAATATGCTTCACATTGATATCCATTGCACATTGAAACATATGAATCTTTTCATTGTCGAGACGGATTTCTGTTGAGATCCCCGACTCCATGACCTTGTAAAAGGTCAGAATTGCACCATCTCCGATGGTTTCAAGAACCATGAAAATTCTCAAATTAACACCAGCAGGCGGTACTCCTGCAGTAGCCATATAATTCTTCAAATTATTTACTATAGTCTTTCTCTACAATTCCTTGAAATTTCTTAAATCCAGTCACATTAATAATAAACAGACTTTCGCCTCTCGGATCTCATCTCTTTTTTGTTCGATTTCCTATTTGCAGTAAAGGTTGAAATGATTAGCTACCAAGTATCAACGAATTGTGTAGAGAATTTACTTGTTACAATATCAAATACAAAAAAAAAGATTGGTAAAAAAATTGAATGAGGGAGGTGTAATATTTGTATTAGAGGGGGAAAAAAGCTTGCAAAATGAAAGTCCATTTGCTGACACAAGAAATAAGAACCAAAAGGAAGAAATAAGTTAAAGAATAAAAAAATTAAAGTCTTGGCATTGGAGAAAGGAAAAAAAAAGTTGGAAAATGGCCCATTTGGTTCCCAATTGTCGAGAATCTCGACACAATTGGTGGGAAAAGAAAAAATAAAGAGTTTGCAAAATGGATGAGAATTGGGAACTAATATTTGGTTCCCAAATTTTTTCGACGTTGTTGACAATCTCATTGTGTCGATATTTTAAAATGGGACAAAATCGAACACAATTATACACTGGAAAAAAGGAAAAAAATTCATCTATTCTAAAAAAGGGGAAAATTTTCACAAATCCAAATGATCTATACTCGACAGACTTCCGCCCATCGGATCCCATCTCTTTCTTGTTCAATTTTATATTTGCAGTAAAAGTAAAAATGATTAGCTGTCAAGTATTAACGTATTGTGTAGAGAATTTGTAAATACAAAAAAAAAAAAGATTGGTAAAAAAATTAAATGAATGAGCTGTAATATGTTCGTATTAGAGGGGGAAAAAGCTTGAAAATGTAAGAAGTGGGAACCAAAAAGAAGAAGAAATTAAAAAAATTAAAGTTTGAGGAAGAAAAAAAAAGGTTGGAAATTTTGGCCCATTTGCTAGCATTTTAATTGGAAACCATTTGTTGGTTCACAATTGTCAAGAATCTCGACATAATTGTGTTGAGATTCTCGACAAAATTGGTGGAAAAAAAAGAGTTTACAAAATGGATGAGAATTGGGAACTAATTTTTGGTTCCCAATTTGTGTCGAGAATCTTGACACAATTGGATTTCCATCATTTGTCGACAATGTCAACAATTCCATTGTGTCGACATTGTAAAATGGGACAAAATTAAAACAATACATTGAAAAAAAGGTCAAAATTCATCTATTTTGAAAAAATGGAAAAATTTCACAAATCCAATTTATCTATACCCGATTCTAATTGATGGTAACTCTTTCTCAATTCTATTTTGTTTTTTTGCCTTATGCTTTTAAATTAGGAAGAAAGGTAATCATGAAAAATTATACTTGAGAGAAATGAAGTTGGGTATTCGATCATTCCCCTTTTCTGGTCGATAAGTTTGGGAAAATTCTAGAATTTTATTAACCGTGATGGTTTCGGAGGCATCTGGTGGTGAATGAATACGACCCAAAATGGATTTCAACTGATTAGGAACAAAACTCCTGTGGAGATAGCCGGCGCCATACGGAGAAGATGATGGGAGAGAAAACATCAATAATGGGTGTAGGTGTTTGCGTGTGTGTGTGATGGTGCGTTCTGGCCTCTGGGGTGGTGGAGAGAAATAGAGAGAAAAGACGAGAGTGGTTGAGAAAAAGTGGAGGCGTGTATCAGAGAAGTTTGGTGGGTATGTGTTGTTAAAAATATACAATTACAAGTGAACAATATCACACACAAGTAATAAAGTTAACTTATTGAGTTCGGATTATCGTTCCACGAAGACTTATAATAGTTAAATTAATCTTAATGCTAATATGTTTAAAATACTTTAAAATAAATTGATTTGAAAATTTTAAATTATAACAATGAAATTTAGAAAACAATGTAATTACTTATGTGAAAGCAAAAATTAAGAAATTAGGAAATATGGTTATTAAAGTGTTTGGATTCACAAGTGAACCATAGTTGTCATCTCTAATTTCTCCTTGTTACCACTTGATTTTGGAAAGGCATCCACGTCAGCAAAGCCCAGCAAAGGTCCCATATAGGCTCAATTCAGGCCTCGCTAAGGCCTTATAGGCTCAGCGAGGGCCTTTCAGATTCATAAAGGTCCCATAGACCCGGCGAAGGCCTCGGGAGCCCAGCAAGGGCCTCGTAAATTCTCAGAAGGCCTCGAAGGCCCATCGAACATCTTAGCATTCCTGAATCAGAGTATTGCGAGGCCCATGAAGGGCCTCGACACTCATGGCCGACCCAGAGAGCCTCGCCGGGCTTCGTATTTATTATAAATAGCATGCAGCACGATATTTCGGGATAACCAGAGAAGTAATTAAATGAAGATCATGTTTGATCGACAAAGGGACTCCAATAAGGAAACCGAATAAAATCTCCTGAAGATTAGACAACATGATCAATTCAAATAAAGACTGGAATCTAAGAGATTGTCTTGACAATCGATCATCCCTATCCCGTAAGGAAAGAGAGTCCAGTCAAATTTCTAATTGATTGTTTTCCTAAATTAATTAGAACTCTTGTACTATAAATACAACGTCTCCGGTTATTTCAAGGTACGCACTCTTGACGCTTTTTTCATGCAATAATTTCACCTCTAAATTCTGTTCAAATCTCTGCCTACGTGTCCCTCCCACACCCAATTGCTTTCATCTCCTGTATATTACTCTATATACCGGCAGTTGACTTGATCGTCGGAGTATCAACGATCGTCGAACCCTTTTTCTCCTGGTGATCTTGGTGCCTAACGGCCGTCCTAGTGTGTAGGTAACATACAAGTTGGCAGAGGATTGACTGAAGATTTGTTGACACGTGGACAGTACAGGTTCCGACGTCAACACTCCTCTCAAGATTTATTCCTAAAGTTGTATTCTGTAGAATTCACGAATTTAACCTAATTTACCTCTCTCGAGTTTAAATTAGTTATATCTAATTAAGTTAACTTATGAAGTCAGAATGATCCTTAATTAGATGTATTAATTCTTATAAGAATTCAATTCAAGACCGCGACAATAATCAAAGCGTATCTTTACCTTTTATCCAATTGCCAAATTTTACTACATTGTCTAGATTAATAATTTACATCTTAGTTCATTACAACCCACAATTCAATGACAAATAATGGCCAATTATTTCAAGCATTAAGAGAAAAAGTAAAATCAAAACATAATTAATTGATAATCAAAACTTGAGAGTCGAAAATAAAGAATTAAACTAGGTTATATCGTTCATCCAAACTTTAAGTTTAGCGATTCATAATTCTAGAGAAAGAAAAGATGAAGAGATTTGAATACATAACTGGATCTTGAATAAAAGATGAGAAGAATTTGAATATCTTGCACCAAGAATTTTTCGTCATCACATTCCAATCTTCAATATCTTCGTTGTTCTTCGCCGTTTTTTTCTCCAAAATTCAACAACCTTATTTTGACCTAGGTTAGGTCTTTATATAGTGTTTTATTAATTTTGAAATCTATGTACGTGAAAAGATGAAAAAGACCCTGATTAGAATTGAAAATAAGCGAAAAAATATCCAGACGAGCCAACAGCGCATTGCTACGGTCCAACTGCGGTTGACCGCGATAAATAGAAAATTTTGGCAGAAATTTGATTCTAATCACAATTTGCAAGGTTTAATTCTCCAAGTTTTGATGTGTATTTTATTTGGTCCCCACTTCACGTTTGTTCATAATTTGTCATTTCGTCCTCTTATTTGCAGTCCAAGTCCTTCAACTTTTGAATGTTTGCAAGTTGGTCGCCATTTCTAAGTCTTCGTGCATTCTCAGTCATTCTTTGCTCATTTTGGTTTGTTTTTCTCTAATTCTATTCGAACTCGGGTTATAACCTAAAACAATCAAATCACACATAATTAATTAAATATTCACATTAAGAATACATATAATTGTCCACTTTTGATAGTTCCAATAAGTGTAAATCGACACTTATCAGGACGCTAAAAAGAAAGAAAAACAGCGTCGTATGGGAGGCCCATTTCTTATGAACAGTGCTAGTTGAATTGACTCTTTTAACATAGTAGAGACATTATCGTAAAAGGATTTGGTTTCAAAATTCTCATTTATAAAAGAATAAGGATTCACTCTTATTATAATTGGGAGATGGTTTTCCACCTGAAACTGGGGTTTTATACGTGGGATGTCTTGAAGTTGAAGTAGAAGCCAATGAACACTAAGAAATTGCGCAGAAACTTCTGGATGAGCTCAAACGTGTACCGACTTTTTTACCCAGATCATGGAGATCACTTCGACCGATAGCTTTGACAAGCGTATGTCTATGCAAAGTTAATCTGGAGGACGATTTTATGTGAATTCATGATTATCACACCACGGTGCTCCCGACATTTCTAAAGAAATGTCACAATCGAGTCGAGTTTGGATTTTTTCTTCGCAGTCCATTTCATTCATCTGAGATTTACAGAACTTTACGAGTTAGGGACGTAAAAATAGTTTAGATTAATGGGTTCCAGTTTCTATTTTATTTGAATTTGTTAGCCCTTTCACTATAAATTCTTTTCTTCTATTGTATCTATTTACACTAATCTAATACAATTTAGATTCTGTTTTGAACAACTCAAAAATTTGTGTTACAAATCATAGAAAAATAATATGGGCAACAGTTTGACTCTGCTAATTTTAGAATTTTAGCTGACAATTCCTACTCAAGCTCTGATGAAGAATATGAAGATGATTAGTGTAACTCAAGGAAAAAAAAGCTCTATTTCTTTTCTTTAATTCAAAAGAAATGATTTACTACTAACACTTACATGCCTTTATATTTGTTGAGGAGAAACGTGTGTGCCACTAGAATTGTTATAAGTTGCTACTTGTAAACACGTTTTCTGTTAGTGGAAGGAAAGCATAAGATAGAGACACGTGGAGTCTTACCAACCCTATGATGAGGTCCTTTTGGCTTCCTTCTTCACTTTTCTAGTTAGACTTTTGGAGTTTTCTTCAGAGAAGTGATACTCTCTTTTGCTCTCAAAAATATGAAATATTCATCCCCTTTTTCTTTTTCTTTTGCTCCTTCATCCGTTGATGATTCTTGGTAATAGATAAAGAACATATAGTTCTTTATTTTTAGTTTCCGAATCAAACAAAGAAAGTTTCTGATGTTCTTAGGTGAACAGTAACTGATGGTTGATTTAGATGATTTCTTGAGAGTTAAACCTTAGTGGTTTACTGAAAGTTTGTAATACTCAATATTGTTGTACATTTGTTGTTGATTGGTTGATTAATTAATGTTTGGAGCATATTCCACATTGTGGATGCTCAACAGAGGATATAGGTGTTAGATTTGGTAACTGAACCTCTGAGGCTTAGGTTGAAACAAATCTTGTGTTATTTACAGTTTCTTGTATGTCATTACTTAAATCAATTGAATGTTTAATCTTCTTTGACGTTACTGGTAGTTTTTGGACCTTACAGTAGTATCAGAGCCTGGAAATGGCTTTCTTGAAAGAAGATCTGTGGAAATATTCAACGTTCCGTACAGATTAAGAAACCTTATGGTGAGATCTAACCTTTTCTTTAACTTTTGTTGTTAAATAAGTAGGTTTTTCTTTTGTTTCTCTAAAATTACTCAGTTCACAAAGAAATTCCCATGGAGACTTTTCTTTGTCCTAAGGCTCCATACGAGGCCTTGGGAATCTTAGATAAATCCAGTACGAGAAGTGTTCTTGGAGTTCTTTTCTGTTGGAGACAAAAGTAAAGTGATCTGTATAGTGTAGTTCTTTTCATACTGTGTATATGAGACGCTGCATGTGTTTGAAAAACTGTAAAACTACTTTGTGTGTATTATTATTTACAAATTATGTAAGTAATACTTACTGTAGGTGTTTTCTAAGTTTTTTTTTAAAAATGACTTCAACAAGATTTGAACTCAATATCTTTGATGGAAAATGGGATATTAACATGTGGGTTCAAAAATTAAAAGCTATTCAGATGCAACAAAGATGTGCAAAAACTCTTAATGACTCTTGGCGTGATGATATACCTGAAATTAAGAAATCTGAAATGGAAGAAATTGCCTGGAGTACTATATTTTTACACTTATCTAAAAATGTGATAAGAACCATAGGTGAAACAAGTAGTGCTGTTAAACTATGAACTAAATTACAGACACATTATGTGTCAAAAACTATTCCAAACAAATGTTATCTTTTGAAACAATTCTTTTCTTTCAAAATGGTATCTTCCCTTGATTTGGATGAAAATTTAAACAGATTTACAAAATTGTCTATAGACCTTGCCAATTGTGATGAAAAACTTTCACAAGATCAATTGGTTGTGGTCCTGTTAAACTCCATATGTGGTAGGCACAAAGATTTGAAAAATGCTCTAAAATATGGAAGGGATACTCTAACTGTTGAAATTATGATTAGTGCCCTTAAAAATAAAGATCTAGAGCTGAAATTTGAAACCAGAAAAAACCTGAGAGGAAAACCTTAGTGGTTCAAGGGAAAAATTCAGGTAAATCTAATTTTCATTTCAAAAGAGATCAGACTTGGAGGAGGGGGGGGGGGGGGAAGTCAGGGTAAAGAAAAGACTAAAAATAATGATAAAAGAAAGAAATGTTATTTATGTGGAAAAAGAGGACATTTGATTAAAGATTATTTCAAAAGTCAAAATGAACTAAAATAAAAGGGTACAAAGGAAGGAACTGCTGTCTAAGCCTATAATAATGAAGAATCTGAAAATAGTATAGTTCTTGTCAATATAGAAAGACATATAAATCAAGAATGGATTCTTGACTCAGGATGCACATTTCATATGTGCCCTAACAGAAATTAGTTCTCTAATTATCAAAAGTCTGATGGAGGCCATGTTGTTATGGAAAATGACATGACTTGTAATATAGAAGGAATATGTATTGTAAGTATTGTTTTAGAAAATGGAAAAAATTTAATTCTTCTCAAAACTAGACTTGTGCCTGATCTTGAAAGAAACCTAATATCCTTAGGTGTCTTAGATGATATGGAGTTTGACATTATGATTGGAAAGGGAAAAACAAAAATCTTTAAAGATGGTAATTTAATCATTAATTTTGAGAAGAAACATGGTCTATATTTTCTAAAAACAAAAATAGTACACAGTTTGTCAGCAACTACTTCAGATGAAAATTTGATTTTTTTGAAATTATGGCATGAAAGACTTGGTCATATAGGCAATAAAGGATTTAAATTTTTACATAAACAATGAGTTTTTGAAAAATAAATATGTGTGATATTACTTCTTGTGAAGCATGTATATTAGGAAAACAAGTTAAGCTTCCTTTTTTACAAGGAACTCACAAGTCTGAATAAAATACTTGATTACTTACATGCTGATTTGTAGGGTCCTGCTTCTGTTTGTACTCAATCTGGATTCAGATATTATTTGTTAATCATAGATGATTATTTAAGAAAATCTTGGGTGTTCTTATTAAAAACTAAAGATGAAATATTTTCTGTTTTTAAGACATGGAAAACCCAAATTGAAAATCAAGTTGATCTTAAAATTAAAATTTTGAGAACAGATAATTGTCTTGAATTTTGCAATTATGAGTTTAATGAATTTTGTAAAATACATGGAATCATTAGACATAGAATAGTAACTTATACGCCTCAGCAAAATGGAGTTGCTGAAAAAATGAATAGAACTCTTCTAAATAAAGTAAGATGCATGCTTCTAACTTCTGGTTTGCCTAAACTGTTTTGGGGTGAAGATGTTGTAATTGCTACTTATTTGTGTAACATAAGTCCCTCGAGTGCCTTAAACTTGTTTGGTCCAAGAGACCAATTGACTACTCTCATCTTAAAATATTTGATTGTACTGCATATGCTCATCAAAATATAGGAAAACTAGAGCCTAGATCTCTTAAATGTGTTCTCTTAGGATATGGAGAAAAATAAAAGGATATAGACTATGTGTTAGAGAAGACAGAGGGTTCAAAGTTATAATTAGAAGAGATGTTGTCATCAATGAGTCATTAAAGCCTTGTTTAAAGGAAACCACCACTAATCTGAAAGAAATGGATGTTGGGATTGAGCCGGAGTCTTCTAATTTGAAAAGTACTGGGGCTATGGGAGAAAGAGATAACTTGAATCATCATGAAAATATTTTACAAAATGAAGAAGAATCTATAGAAAATGATTTTGATGCTGCAACTCACAAGAGATAGATAGAGAAGGCATATCAGACCTCCTACTAGATTCACTGATGATAATTTTGTCTCTTTTCTCACATATCAGAAAGTAATTGAAAATGAACCTCTTACTTAGAATGAAGCAATGAACTGCAAATACTCTTTAAATTGGAAAATGGCAATGGAAGAAGAAATGAGTTCTCTAATTCAAAACAATACTTGGATTTTGGTTGAAAAACATAAAAATCAAAAAGTAGTTGATTGTAAATGGATTTATAAGATAAAAGAAAGTGAAGGTAGTAAAAACAATGTAAAGTTCAAAGCTAGACTTGTAGCTAAAGGCTTTTCTCAAATGAAGGGTGTAGATTATTCTGAAATTTTCTCACCTGTAGTAAAACATACTACCATAAGAACCATTTTATCTTTAGTAACTCAATTTGGATGAGAATTATATCAGTTAGAACTACTTTTCTCTATGGTGAGTTAGATGAAACTATTTATATGAATAAACCCTTAGGCTTTGAGAAGAGAGGAAAGTCAGAGTTGATTTGTCTTTTAGAGAAATCTTTGTATGGCCTAAAGCAGGCACCAAGACAATGGTACATAAGATTTGACACTTTTATTCAAAATCTTGGTTTCCAAATGAGCAAATTTGACTCATGTCTTTACTGTAAAGGCTCTGGAGGAGCCAATTCTCTTTATCTGCTTCTATAAGGAAGATGATATGTTGCTTGCCAGCCTTGATAAAGATGATATTAAAAGAATCAAAGACAAACTGAATTCTGAATTTGATATGAAAGACTTAGGTGTTGCAAAAAGAATCTTAGGTATGCAGATTAAAAGGGATAAAAAGAATGACATACTTATTTTGAATCAACATTCTTATGTGAAAAAGATACTTGAAAAATATGCTATGTCTAATTCAAAGCTTGTTAGTTTACCTCTTGCAAATTATTTTAAATTGTCTTCTGATTACTGTCCTAATTCTAAAGAAAAATATGAAAGAATGGAAAATGTTCCTTATGCAAATGTAATAGGATCTGTAATGTATCTGATGATTTGTTCAAGACTTGATCTTACAAAAAGCATTAGTGTTCTGAGTAGATTTATGTCAAATCCAGGAGAATGCCACTGGGAAGCTCTTAAGTGGCTTCTCAAATACTTAAATGGCACTTCAAGATTAGGTCTGATCTTTAGAAAATGCAAAGAAGGTATAACCCTAAAAGGTTATACAGACTTTGACATTACTGGAGATAAAGATAATACAAGATCCACATCTGCATATTTCTTTATCTTGTGTAGTACTGTAATGAGTTGGAAATCATAACTTCAAAAGGTAGTTGCTCTCTTTTCTATTGAAGTTGAATACATTGCAGCTGCTAATGCAGTAAAAGAAGGTATATGGCTTGGAGGTTTATTAAAAGAATTTGGTTTTGTAGATGATAATGCTATTGTGTTTTCTGATAACCAAAGTGCTATACACTTGTGTAAAAATCCCATGTTTCACGATAGATCAAAACATATAGATGTGAAATATCATTTTATAAGGTATATCATTTCTAAAGGTATTATGAAATTGGATAAGATTGCTACTCAGTACAATGCTTCTGATATGGGAACCAAAGTAATTCGTTTAAATAAAGGGTAATTTGCACTTTTGGTCTCCAACATTTCTAATTTGTAACAAATCTACCCTAACCTTTTTTTTAGCACCAGACGTTCACAACCTTTTAATTTTTTACAAATCACGTCCATATTGACATATTTTGATGGTTCTGTCCCCCTTTTTAAATAAATAAAAATAGAAAAAAGTTAAAAAAAAAAAAACAAATAAATAAAAAAATGCAAATAAAGTCCCATAACTTTTAAAAAATACAAAATAACTCCATCTTTCCCAAAACTCCACCCCACCCACTCCACTCCAAAACTTATCTTCATCTTTTTCTCTTACATCTATCCCTTCATCTCCCATGATTGAAACATGATGAAATTTTCTGGGTTTTGATTTGCTAATCTTGTGTTCAAACTTTCTTGATGAATGAGTTTTATTAGACTGTACCAAATCTCTACTTGAACCACTTCTTTCTTGCTGTCTACTAAGTTCAATCACAACAAAATCTTCGTCACTTCCAGCAATGCTCAAGGGTTGTGAATCTTGAGGTGAAGAATTTGGTGCTACGATTCTATCGAGCCAATATCGATTTCTGCCCAAAATGGTAGATCTGCACAGAGGGCAATTGGTATTACTTTGAAGCCATATATCAACGCAGTCTAAATGAAAAACATGATTATGTTTGGGAAGAAGTTTAAGTATATCATGTTCTTGAAATTCATTCAAACAAACCATACATTTCGACAGGATCCCATTTTCTGCATTTTGACTATATTGGAAGGTAAGAATTTCTCGAATTAGCAACTCTTCAAGGCCACTGCTTTGCCATGAGGGAGAGTAGGTTGTCAATGGATCATCATTTCTCATCTATCATTGAAAGGAAAAACATTGTAAGGGGTCAAATTATTGCCATCTAAAGCAGCATTTTGTGACAAAGTTATGGGGTGGGGTTTTGGGAAAGATGAAGTTATTTTGTGTTTTTTTAAAGTTATGGAACTTTATTTTCAATTTTTTTTTATTTTTTGTTATTTTTAACTTTTTTTTTTATTTTTATTTATTTAAAGAGGAGGGAAAAATCATCAAAATATGTCAATAAGAACACGATTTGCAAAAAAATTGAAAGGTTGGGGATGTCTGGTGCTCATAAAAAGGTTAGAGGTAGATTTGTTACAAATTAAAAAGGTTGGGGACCAAAAGTACAAATTATTCTTGAATAAATTCAAGAATTGTTTGAAAATTCTTTCAATTGATGAGAATGAATCTGATTAGTATTTTTCCCTCCTTTAATTTTTTAAACTTGCAGGTACAGAGCAATGAAACAGTAAAGAAAATGTTTCAAGCATAAAATAAATGACCAATTTCTGGTAACAGGGTGGAGTTGTTGAGGAGAAACGTGTGTGCCACCAGAATTGTTATAAGTTGCTATTTGTAAACACGTTTTCTGTTAGTGGAAGGAAAGCATAAGATAGAGATACATGGAGTCTTACCAACCCTATGATGAGGTCCTTTTGGCTTCCCACTTTTCTAGTTAGACTTTTGGGGTTTTCTTCAGAGAAGTGATACTCTCTTTTGCTCTCAAAAATCTGAAATCTTCATCTCCTTCTATTTCTTTTATTCCTTCATCTGTTGATGATTCTTGGTAATAGATAAAGAACATATGCTTCTTTATTCTTAGTTGCCTAATCAAACAAAGAAAGTTTCTGATGTTCTTGGGTGAACAGTAACTAATGGTTGATTTAGATGATTTCTTGAGAGTTAAACCTTAGTGGTTTACTGAAAGTTTGTAATACTCAATACTGTTATACATTTGTTGTCGGTTGGTTGATTAATTGATGTTTGGAGCATATTCCACATTGTGGATGCTCAATAGATGATGTAGGTGTTAGATTTGGTCACCGAACCTCTGAGACTTAGGTCGAAAAAAATCTTACGTTATTTACAGTTTCTTGTATGTCATTACTTATTCAGTTGAATGTTTAATTTTCTGTGACGTTACTGATAGTTTTTGGACCTTACAATATTTTCAGTGCAACAAAGGCCATGCTAAAAATTTCTTCACCATTGCTGAAGTCTCAGCAATTGCTCATGCCATTTGACCACCTACTGTTTCTAGCTTATCTATTAAAAACTTGAAGTTAGATGTTTCTTTTGTCTACTTTAAAAGATGCTTGAAGCATATACTTCTTATTATTTTCATCTTGTTTATGGTTACCTAGAACTCCTACAATGAATTTTAACAAATATTTATGTAGAGGTGTCAATCCGGATCAGGCGGGCCGGGTCGGCCGGCCTTCGATGAGGCCCGGTAACGGCCTGCTTTCGAAAAAGCCCGCGTCACTGCGGGTTGCAGGCCGGGTCGGCCCAGCCCACGAATTTTTTCAAAAGCCCGGCCCACCCATTGGCCCATATGGGTCGAGCCCATATGGGCCGCGGTTCGACCCGGTTCAGCCCGTATGAATAAAAAATTAATTGTTTTTGAATTTACAAAAAAAAAATTAGCAACTTAATGAACTTATTGTAATTCAAAAATTTGTTTACATTTATAGTAAAAAATGTGTGAAATTACTAAAAAAAATAAATAACAATAATAAATTCACACTTGTTATTTATAACAAAAAATGTTTACATGGAATTTATATCTTATTTTACATTGAATTATTTCTAACTTTGTAAATCTAAATAAAATACAAACAAATAACAACTAAATGTATCACTATAGTTAAAGTACATTCCAACTAGGTTGGCACCTACCTAACTATAATTTAATTGTTTGAAATTATATATTATTTGCAAATCAATCTTCAGCAATAACTAGATTTTTAAAATCGTCAGACATTTTATCTTGCATCCTTGTATCTGCGAATAGCCAATCTTTCACGCATATAAGAGCTTCCAAAATATCTTCTTTAAGTCTTGATCTTCTTTCGTCCAATACCCTGTTAGCTGCACTAAAAGCAGACTCGGATGCCACTGTTGAGACTGGAACTGTTAGTAGATCTCGTGCCATTTTTGATAATACTGGGTATGACCTCTCGTTTAATTTCCACCATTCTAAAATATCTAAATTTTCTACCTCATTCTCAGGTATTAAACTATAATGATCAAATTGATAATATATTTCTAATTCGTTAGGTGTGGTATTCGTGTCTGTAGTTGATGAAGTACTAACAACATGTTGTTTTTTCTTAGCTACCAAAGAGAAAAAAGATTTACCTTTAGAAGTTGTACTAGAGTTTGTAGAAACAGAAATATTTTCATTGTTACCGTATTTAATAAAATAGTAGTTATATATTTCATTAATGAAAATTTCTAACTGTCGATTTGTAATATTTATGGTAAAAGCTAATGTTTCAGAAAGTGATTCTAAAGCAGTGTAAAATCCAAATAATTTTAGGCGAGGATCCATTACAGCAGCCACTGGAAAAATTAGTGGCATGTTTTCATAATATTTTTGAAATTTTTCTTCCATTGACAAAATAATTTGAAAGAAAAATAGATCGTTTCTAAATTTTGAAAATTGGGTAGAAATTTCTACCAATTGTATAAGTACAAGATGACTAGTTGGGTAATATACACTCGAACTAATTTTTGTTGACTTATAGAAATGTTTCAAAAATTTCATAACTTTAAATGTATGTTCCCAATGCGAATCATCTATATAAAATTGATTCTGTTTCGAATTAACGAATGCATTAATAGCATTGGTGTAGCCAACACACGATTTTAACATAAGAAAAGTTGAGTTCCATCTATTTGGAATATTATCAACAAATTTTCTTCTTCTCAATCCAAAATTTTTACAAATTTTCACAAATTCTTGTTGTCTAGAATCTGAAGAAGAAATATAATTAATTGCTTCTCTAATTATACGAATTTGTGGGGCTATTAATTTCAAACCATCTTGTACAACTAAATTATATATATGACAAACACACCGCATATGAAATAATTTAGAATCAAATAAGGGTTTAACTGTTCTAATTAGCAGGTCAATGCATGCAGTATTCAGACTTGCATTATCATATGTAATACTAAATAATTTGTTTAACACACCAAACTCATTCAATACTTGTAATAAATTTTCGCACAAATTAACTCCATTATGTGGATATTCAAGTAAACGAAATGCAATTATTCTTTTATGCTGTAACCAATTATTATCAATAAAATGTGCTGTAACACAAACATACCCATTGTGATTGCGTCCAGACCAACAATCAGACGTGAAACACATAATTCCTTCAATTTTTGTAAGTTCATTTTTCAATTTTTCAGCTTTTGTATGAAATAATTTCATACAATCAGAACGAGCAGTATTCCTACTTACATTCGTGTAAGAGGGTTGAACATACTTTTGTATGAACTCTTCAAAATATACATTATCTGCAAAAGTGAACGGCATTTCGCTTGCTGAAATAAATTCTGACAATCCAATTCTCATCCGTTCCTGCGAATAAGTAAAATTAGAAAAAGTGACAGAACCACTAGCATTAGTAAATGAAGTAATTTGAGCTTGTCTCAGATCTAAATGTCCTGTTTCATTTAGATGTTTTTCTTTGTGTCTCCATAGCATGCCGGTGCCTTGACCACTTCTCCATGCATAAGCAATGTTGCAAATATTACATACTGCTTTACTATTTTTTTCATCTATTGTAAACATTTGCTACACCTCTGATGTTAACTTTTTTTTTCTTGGATTTCTTGAAGATCCAACATTTTCATGATGATCATCTTCTAAATTTATTGGAGAACAACTATCATATAAATTAATATTTTTCAGATGAAAAATCGTAAGAATCCATATCACAGTAGTACAATTGTACAAAAAAGAGTCAAAAAATTTGTGTACAAAAAGGAGATTATAAAGTTTTCGAAATAATCTGAAGATTGAAAATAGTAATATAGAAATTCAAATAATAGATAGAGTAGCTGAGACTTTGAGAGTTTGAGTAAAGAGAAATGACTTTTGATATTTAGAAAGTGTAGACTCGTAGTAATTTGCTCATTTGTTGATTGCTGCAATTTGCTTGTGCTTGAAATTTATAAGCAATTCAAAATATTAACATTACAGAGAATAGTAATTTTTTTGAACGTTTATGACTTTGTGTAGGTGTGATTTGACAACACACTTACACATTTTATTTTATTTTAAATTAAAGTTCAATAAAACTATAAAAGCAGCTGGCTGCTGCAAATGTGACAGCCGCAGCCAGCAGGATTTTTTTAGCCTTTTACCATTTTTTTAATTTTATTTTTATATTATATAGTATATATAATAATACTATATTATAATAATATTATAATATTCACTATATAGCAGGAGTAGGCTGCTGCTTTTGGTCAAAGAAAACTGTTGCTTTTCATAAAAGCAGCAGCCTGCGCTGCTGCAGGCTGCTGCAAATGTGACAGCCGCATCACAGCGGCTGTCACATTTGCAATTCTGCCTTTGAACTTTAATATATTTTTTTTAAAAAATAATACAGGCCAGCGGTTAACCGTTGGCCTGGTGGGGGCTGAACTGCCTGGGCCCGCGGTTCAGCCTCCTTGGCCCACGGCCCGCCTGCTCGGTTCACGGGCCGGCCCGCGATCCCGGGTTGAAGCGGGTGGGCCGATGCGGGTTCGGCCGGCCCATTCGTCTTGACACCTCTATATTTATGCATGAACAATAGATTCAATGTTATTTTTGCTTCACTGATGTATATAACTATTATTTATCTACTTGAAAACCACTTGAATAACTCCAATTTGTGATTTTGGAAAAAGTGGCTGTGGGTTAGAAACAAGGTTTCTATTACATTATGTTATCGTTTTTGTCACTATTTATTAGAGTACAATGATTAATAGCTATGGATTCTCTGCATTAATCAAAATGCCTAAATGATTTACCGCTGCAAAATATCCTCCAAGTACATCTTCGTGCAACATAAAACAAGTTTTTCGTACTAGCATTTTTCATTGGTTTCTAGCTTACTTTTTTTTTTTTTTACTTTCGTTTGTACATCATAAATTACATTATGTCTACATCCTTGTTAAGTGAGCTCATAGTTTCAAAAGTCATTTATCTTATACCCCATCCCTTTTTGTATCTACACATGTGACCAAGTAAAATTTCTTGTTTGAATATTGCTATCGAAACAACACTATTATATATCCGATTACAACTCCAACGCGCATATGTATGTTAGTACTCATTTTCATCATATATTACATAATAACATATATTTTTAGTATTTGGATATATGCTTCATTTCTTTTTACCTATTTGTTTCATAAATTTTTGAAATTCTACTTACAATTAGCATTTATACTTTTATTGTTGTCACAATTGTAGAAGTACTACATTTTGTTCATATGTCCAACTTAAACAAGCCAAATCGTGTAACGTTATTATAAACACAGTTTTTAATTACAATACGTGCATCGCACGTGACTTCACTAGTTTTAATTAAATAATGCTATATTTATTTTTCTCAACTTCTTTTTATTAGTTAGGACTTATTTGTCATTTTGAAAGAGATTGGCGACTTCAATTAATTAGTATAGTTGGTACATCTGTCAAAATATTATGTTTACATGCTTTGAATTGAATAGCACATATTATATTGTATTTTTGTATTTTTTTTTATTTAACAAGGAAAATTTGTAATTTTTTTCTCCAACATTTCTAATATGTAACTAATCTATCATCAACCAATTTTTGTAACACTAGACATTCCCAACCTTTCAATTAATGATGAGTTTGCCCTCCTCTTTAAATAAACAAAACAAAAATAGTTAAAAACAACAAAATAATAAGAAAAAATTACAAAAAAAAAAGTCTCATATCTTTTCAAAAACTACATAATATCTTTTTCCTCACACACCCTACCCCTATCCACCACAATCAACAGAATAGGATAATAAAGAAGAACACTATTTCAAGATTCATAGTTTCAAAAATTTTAAAACACACGTTGAGAAAAATAAATACTTTCATAAGAATCTTTCAAAAAATTAACCTAAAGAGCAAGCTTTCTCTTTCTTGAACTCAGTTTTAGTATTATCAGGGCTTATGCTAATAGTTTTTCATGAATCACTCACAGCAAAAATTGAATAAACACATGAAATCTTAAACCCATTTTTCACATTCTTTTTTGAATCCTTGAATTTAATACAAGAACCTGATGCAAAACCACACCTCACAGCAGCCATTAAAAAAAATTCTTCAAGATTTTGAAAGCTCACAATCCAAAAACAGGAATTAGCATTTATCTTTTATATAGATCTTGGATAAAGTGAAAATGCAATCAAAATGAAAGAAACTCATTTCACCATTTCCACTTGCAGTGTAAATGTAGTCGATCCTGCATTTGATAAATTTGTGGTACGAATGAATATTTAATGATAGATTTAAGGAGATGAAATTTTTCCCATCTTAAATTTGCCATTAATGGCAGATTGAGTGGTTGGGGTATGTTGGTGACGACGTGGAGGAGGTGGTGGAGTGGGGGTGATGGCTGTAGTTGGTGGGTGGGTGTAGAGTGTGTGAGGAAGAAGATACTTTGTACTTTTTAAAAAGTTATGAAACTTTTTTTTTTTTTGTAATTTTATTTTCTTATTTTGTTGTTTTTAACTTTTTTTATTTTTTTATGTTTATTTAAAGAAGAGGGCAAATTCATCATTATCTATCATTAGGGACGTAATTTGAAATTAATTGAAATGTTGATGATGTCTAGTGTTATTAAAATTGGTTGGGATAGATTAGTAATAGATTATAAAAATTAAAGACGAAAAGTGTAAATTTTTCTATTTAAAAATATGACGGACCAATAAGTATTTGTACGCCATCCTAACGGTCTATTTGGATAGAAAAAATAATTAGGCACCATATGTATTAAATAATAAAATACTAAGATAAGAATACAATGAAAAAAGTTAGAAACATAAATACGATAATGAAAAATTTGAGAATTTTTAGTAAAAATAGTGAGTTGTTCAAGAGCATTGCTAACGAAAAACGTTAGATGGCTTTGATTTATAAATAATAAAACAATATTTGAGAGTTTTCTTAATTATTGCCAAATGTCAATTCTTGGATATTATTGTCAACCAACTAATTTTGTAGATATTCACATCAACTTGTTTTTTAATTTTCGTATATTTTTTGATTCACACAACATGTATAATGATGTTGAATAACTCAACCGATTATGGGCTAAGGCTCATTTTCCAGATATTCATCGACTGACTTAAGAACATCTGAAAGAAGGACAGTCACCAAGTGAACCGATCGATGCCTTACGGTCCCATGTCAATATCACTCAAAATGTATATGAGTGTTCCAATTTACTTCGCCACGTCAGCATGCTTGAAAATAGCAGAGTCAGAACATACTCTATAAATAGGAGACCTTGGTAATCAAAGGGGGGAGGGGATTCATTTTTTTTTTGGTAGATTTTGATATTTGAAATTAAGAACTAGGAAACACAATTTCATCATATAACCACGCTCTTTAAAATGAAGAGCATATTTCCCAAATTAAAGAACATTTTGAAGAGTTTTAATAAAATAAAGAATATGACTTTTTATACAAGTCCATCAACACTATTTTATTTATCTTTATTACTTTTTCCCATAAGCATTATTGATCAACAATTTTTATCTCTTTTTTTTTTAAAAAAAAAAAATGGTTTTCCTCTAAAGAAATGCATAGAAAATTGTGAGATGATATTAAAAGTGTTGAGCATCTTCAATAAGCTATTTAAACATAAAATGTTGTTTATTTTAGATAGCTAACCCATAAAATTATGCTCCAAGAAATTCTCTATATTACCTTTTTAAAATAGAGAGCATCGGATAGCCAAACACTCTCTCTCTCTCTCTCTCTCTCTCTATAGCTAAGAACATATGCAATTTTTTCATTTTTTTTCCTTTTTGTTATTTTAGCTCATTTAAGTTAGAGAGTACAATTGTCAGAAATTATCCTCAATGTTGTTAAAGTAGTGTAAAAAGACAATATTGACCCAAAAAAAAAAGAATACAAAAGTCATCTCCTTAAATGACCCAACCCAACTTGCCACCCACCACAGTGTTCCAAAACCATATACACCAGTGCCGACATAACTACCGATGCCACCTTCATTAGAATAGTCCCCTTTCTTACTTAAGGCCGATCCTGTGATTTTGGAAGCTTGAGGCAAACTTCATATATTCCCTCCAATAGTCTCCCCAAATTATAGTATGCAATCAAAATCTACAAGTGTTTTACGAAAATTATGAAATGACATAGTACGACATTTTGAGAACTCCACCGTCACCGTCACAATTCACAATCTTAAAATAAAAATTGACTTTAAACAAATTTCTTTTGCTAGGATCACATGTATAGAAATATGTGAAATGCAATTTTTTTTTTCCAATTTTAGAAGACAACAAAATAATAGAATTCTTCCACACTTGGGAATATACATTTTGGAAATTGCAAATTAAATTGATGTATTTCTCCAAAATTTCTACTGATCTCATACCACAATATTTTAAAATAAATCATGGCACATATGATAGAACCCCAAAAGTAAATAGAGATTAAACTATTTGAGACAAATGATAACTTAGTAACCATAAGCTACTGAGTTTGCTTGTTCTGCTTTAGTTTATGTCTCTAACAGTCAAACCTTCATAGTTGGAGACAAAAAATAAAAATAAAAATAGAGCAAAATTCTTGGATACTTGCTCTTCAATTTCAGTTTCTTCAGGTGCTAAAAAGAATTTTAACAGTTTAAATCATAAATAAAGAGTTGAAATCTAAATCTATCAATAATTTCAACATGGAGAGTTAGAGGGATTAAAAATAAAAAGGGCAAACAATCACCAATAAATTTCTATAAATCACACCCAAAAATTTTTTATATCAAAAGATTCAAAACCAAGAACAATTTAGCAATACTTCATAAAAAAAATCAAAAGATAATGAAATTAAGAAACTACAATTATGAATTACGTGAAAGGAGATTTTCTTTTGACAATAGTGAAAGCACTATGCATTAGGACACTTTGCTGATAAGTGATAACGGGAGGTCCAAGGTTGAATACTTAGATTGGAGAATAGAAAGGGATATGTATTGAGTCTGATTTGGATTGGATTGAATTGGGTCTTATCAATTTTTTGTAGGATATGATAGAAGTGGAAAATAGGCTTCGATTTAAAAAAAAAAAAAAAGATTAACAAAAAATGAACCACCTTCGATTTTGGGCATGAGGCACGGGCCTCGCTTGCCTCGGCCCAAAACAAGCTATGTCCTCACTGCTACCATGCATTACACACCACATACATACAAAACATAAATAAACGAGTATGAAAACCTAGTAATTTAGCAAAGCATTCGACCCATTTCCTTCCAATTCCAAAATGGACACATACGTGTTGTCGAAGAGTTAGAACATCCACACATGCCGAAAAATCACCAGAAAGTATGAAAACCATTAGCGTCTGGGCTCTGACGTATACAATGACCACGAACTCTGATATATTTGTCAATTTCTTAACCCTACATATTTGAACAATTAAAAATTTGAAAATATAACTATGATAATACGTAAATGAAGACCAAGGGAAAAAGACCACTTATAGTATGCAAGATGGACTAGCATATATTGAGTAAATGAACATATTTATAAAATCAATTAACTATGCCTGGTGGCATCGAATTAGATATTGACATTGAAAAATCTATGAGAAGAAAAAAAAATCAAATTTGTATAATAAAATTTCTTATGCCAATTCCAAAATGGACCTCATAGTTTTCCTCATGGAAATCCACAACTACTAGTCGGTCTTCCAGGAAATTGAAACCCTCCAAATGATGTAGAATTTACCTAATGTCGTCATTTTGCACGAGTACTTTTGGAGCGAGGAAGAGGATGCCACAATTGTGCTCGAATTTTTACCTACTGATTAGGAGGTCGTGATTAAGGGTAAGAAGAAATTGTGGAAAAATGGGTTGAGTCCTTGGGTGATTAAGCGGTGGATGGCTTGTGGCAATGGTGAGAGGTGGCTATTCTAATGAAGGTGACGCCAATGGTGATGATCAGAGTAAGGATGGCAAAAAAACCCCCCACCCGACCGGCCCCGCCGTCCGATCCCGTCCCGTCCCACTTATTCGGGTAATAGGGGCAGGTCTGAGGCAATCCTGCCTCAAGACCCACCCCCTCAATTTTTTTAAAATCATAAAATGTCATCTACAGTAATTATTTATTCGATTTTTTGTTCTCAATTTTGTATTTACCCACATACCTAAACCCTGACAAATTGTAAATAAGATAACAATTGAGAAAAGCCAGAGACACAGAAAGATTTGATTTTAAAGTGAGAAAAAGTGATTTATTTGTTTATCTATCTGGTTTCCGAGTTCTCGCAATTAGTCAAGCAATGGGTCTCTCGGAAGCTTTTCTCAATTGGCTAAGAAGGTGACCCCCTGCAACCCTTTTCTTTTGTTTCTCGTACTCAAGCACATGGAGACATTTTGATAAATGAATATTTCTGGCATTGAAGTTGTTTATTATATGTATAAGTGTCATGGCCATGTATTACCACTAGCCAACTTGGGAAAGGAAACTTGGGAAAGGAAAGCACACTGGGATAACTGAATTAACTGCCATTCAAACGCTGACGGAAGGAAGAAGATGAATTGAATTAAACGATGTCATTTTCATTAAGTCAGGACGGTACCGTTAGCCTATTAAATTGAGTCTGAATTAGTTTACGTTTATTAGAAGTTGTAAAATGTAATCTCACATTTTTTGTAACTGAGTTTTAATACTATGGAAGAGATAGAATTATGTATGAATTATGATGAAATTGCTGTAATTCCAGAATTTCTTCTTCTTCAATTCTATTTTCTCTTTCTTAATTCTCTTATTAAATTTCTTTCCCATTCTTATTTGATTGTTTAATTCTTCCAATTGAGCTGAAATCATGGAAACCCATCTCAGGTTCAGCTTATAGGTAATGGTTTGAGCTTCAACCATTACAATTGGTATTAGAGCAACTTTTCTGGGCAAGGAACATGGAGACCAGGCAAAAAACAACTAAGACCATTGGAAAAGGATAGATAAGGATGTGAGTGATTTGGGCACTACTTTTGCTATATTGACTGGTAAGGCTGAATCCTTGACAAATTACTTAAAATAGTGTGTGGTAAACAAGAGAAAATTGAGAGTTATATACACGAGATGAATGATAAATATGATTCAATTGTGGCTATGTTAGCTAAGTTGAGTGTCTCTAGGAACAAGCAAGTAGATGAGACCAACAGTGGATCTAGCTATGATAGAGGAAGTATGACTGTGAAGAATGGTGGTGATGGGAGGATGAATATGAGAGGTAATGATGTGAAGATGAATACCAAATTACCCAAAATAGATTTTCCCCAATTTGGAGGAGAAAACAATAGGGAATGGGTGAGAAAAGCCAACAAATATTTCCAAATTCACCAAAAACCAGGAGAGATGAAGATGGGGATTGTGGAAATGTACCTAAAAAAAGGGTTGATATCTGGTTTCATGGTTTTCTGGCTAGTCATCCTAATGTTGATTGGGGTTCAATGACCACTGAAGTTTGTAGGAGGTTTGCAGATAATACAGGAAAAGAAGTGGTTAAAACTTTTAGTAAGATTAGGCAGTATGGAAGCATAACAGAATACATGGAGAAGTTTAAAGAATTGAAGTTACAAACCATGATAGCCATACCAAACCTACCTGAGTCATACTACATTGGCATTTTCACCAGTGGACTAAAATGAGAGATCAAGTCCAAGGTTAAAATGATCAAACCTACCTCTCTAACTCAAGCCTTCAAAATTTCCCTCCTACAAAAGGCAACCATCACTGCCTTAAATAAAACCTCAAGGAACCAGAAACCCTTCATCCCCACAAAAAATCATCATGTCAATCAAAAACCTAGTGAAACCTCTACTCAATCCTATAATTCATATTCCTTACCTACAAAAATCCATCATCCACCTACAAACTACTGATATACAAACCAAAACAAACCTTGGACTCTGCTTCAGGTGTGATGAGCAATACCACTTTGGCCATGTATGTAAAAATAGGATGATAAATTTCATGGTGGTGGAGGATGAGAAGATGGAAAGTCCTTTATAAGAAGAAGTAAGGATGGAGGACAATAGATGAAAAAGAAGAGGTGATGCAGATTTCTGTAAGTGCTCTGGTGGGCAATCTGAGGCATAAAACAATTAGGATACCTGGTAAACTCAAAGGAAAAAAGGTATCCATTCTATTTAACAGTGGGAGTACCAACATTTTTGTGGATGAGAAACTAATCCAGTCCTTGAAATGTAAAACTGATTCCTCCAAGACCATAATTGTGTCAGTTGCAAATGGACAGAAACTTGAGAGCAAAGCTCTGTGCAAACCCTTTGTGTGGCATATGTAGAATTTGGAGTTCCAATTCAGATTGAAGTCTTTAGAATTGGAAGGCAGTGATATGGTGTTAACCAATTTGGACCACTAACCTTTGATTTTACCCAAGGTTCCATCAGGTTCAAAAATGGTGAGGAAGAAGTGGAGTTGACTAGTAAGGAATCTTGCAGTTAGATAGAAATGATTGAAGGAAGGCAAATGAGTAGATGCATAAGCCAGCAAGAAGTATGGGTTGGTAGGACAATTTTGGACAATAGTAAATGAGGGTGAAGGCATTGATTCACCTAGTGAAATTTTGGCAGTTGTGGCTGGTTTTGATGATATTTTTTGCAGAACCTACAGGCTTACCACCTATGAGGTCACAGATCACCAGATTCCACTTAAGGAAGGTGCCCAACCCTTTAAGATGAGACCTCACAGTGCCCTTTTATACAAAAAACTGAGGTGGAGAAAATGGTAAGAGAAATGATAGAAAGTGGGATTGTCCAACCTATCAATAGCCCATTTGCATCCCCTGTACTGCTAGTCAAGAAGAAAGATGGCTCATGGAGGTTTTGTGTTGATTACATGCAACTAAATAATCTTAATGTAAAGGAAAAATATCCTATGCCACTAATTGATGAATTGATTGATGATTTGCATGGGGCCACATACTATTCTAAGATTGATCTTAGGTTAGGTTACCATCATATTAGAGTTAAACTCGATGACATCTACAAAACTACCTTCAAAACTCACCAAGGACTATATGAATTTAGGGTGATGCCTTTTGGCCTAACCAATGCCCCTGTCACTTTCCAAGGCCTAATGAATGGTGTATTTCAAAAGCATCTAAGAGATTTTGTATTGTGTTCTTTGATGATGTCTTGGTATACAACAAAACCTTGGAAAGCCAATATGAGCACCTGAATGTGGTACTTGAATTACTAAGGAAGAATCAGTTGTATGCTAAGCACGGTGAGTGCTCATTTGGGCAGACACAAGTGGAATACTTGGGGCATATAATTTTAAGAAATGGGGTGTCAACAGATCCAAAAAAAGTAGAGGTTATGCAGAAGTGGCCATCACTAGTTAACATCATGAGAGGGTTTTTGGGATTAATAGGGTAATATAGAAAGTTTGTTAAAGGCTATGGTACCTTAGCAAGACCATTTACTGAATTATTGAAAAAAGACAAGTTTGTGTGGAATGAAGTAGTAGAGGCTGCTTTTGGCAGCTTAAGGTGGCTATGAGTTCAACCCCTGTCTTAGCTTTACCAAATTTTGATAAACTATTTATAATCGAAACAGATGTTTGTTATGGTGGAATAGGGACAATCCTGATGCAAGACAAAAGGCCTTTGGCAAAAATTAGCAAGGTAATTGAACATAGGGACTTGGGAATGTCTATTTATTAAAAGGAATTATTAGCACTTGTTACTGCCATTTCCAAATGGAGGCATTATTTGGAGGGACACCATTTCATTGTAAAGACTGACCATCAGTTACTGAAATTTTTGCGGGATGAGAGAATAACCACTCCCTTGTAGCAAAAGTAGTTAACCAAGTTATTGGGATTGTATTATGTGATTCAATATGAGAAAGGGTATGAGAACATTGTGGCTGATGCTTTATCCAGAAGAACTGAAGCTGCTGGTGAAAACCAGGGCATGTCACAAGTGACACCAGCTTGGGTACAAGATATAGTTACTAGCTATGACCATGATGAATGGGCTAAGGAAAAAAACTCAAGCACTACTGCTAGATCCAGAGGCAAGGCAAGAGTATCAGTATAAGAATGACCTACTTAAATACAAGAATAAGCTTTATGTGAGAAATGGAGGTGACATCAGACAAAAATTGATAAACAACATTCATGCATCACTAGAGGGTGAACACTCTGGAATTCAGGCAAGTATTTACAGAGCCAAACAACACTCGTATTGACAAGGTATGACACAAAAAATTAAAAGAGAAGTGCTACAATGTGAAATTTGTCAAAGGTGTAAAGATGAACATGTACAATACTCTGGACTTCTCCAGCCTTAACCTGAACCTCAACATTCTTGAAGCCATGTATCCATGGACTTTATTGAGGGACTACCAAAATCTAAAGGAAAAAATGTAATATTAGTAATGGTGGGCACGTTCACCAAATTTGGGCATTTCCTTACTCTAACCCATCCATTCACTGCCAAGAAAGTGGCTCAATTGTTTCTGGATAACATTTTCAAGCTACATGGCCTGCCCCAAAGCTTGGTAACAGATAGGGACAAAATATTTACAAGTGCTTTCTGGCAGGAGCTATTTAAATTGTTGGGAACTCAACTCCATTTCAGTATTGCCTATCATCCACAAACAGATGGGTAAACTGAGAGATTGAATCAATGCCTAGAGATGTACTTAAGGTGCATGACTCACTCAAAATCGAAGGCATGGGCCAGATGGATCTCACTTGATGAATGGTGGTATAATACCACCCTCTATACAGCTATAAAGATGACCCCATTTGAAGCTTTATATAGGATTATCGCTCCACAACTAGCCATGAGACCTTACTAACACACCAACATTGCTACATTAGAAAAGGTGTTGAGAGAAAGGTATAAGATGGACCAACAACTTAAGGTAAGCCTAGCAAAAGCTAGGGCTGGAATGAAACATTATGATGATAAGAAGAAGATTGAAAGAGAATTCCAGGAAGTGGAGTGGATGTATTTGAAGCTTCATCTCTATCAGCAACATTCAGTAGTAAGAAGGATAAACCAGAAACTCGGTCCTAAATATTATGGTCCTTATCAAATTGAAAGAAAGGTTGGGACAGTAGCATACAAACTCCTCCTACCATTAGGCACAAGAATTCATTCTACTTTTCATATATCCTTACTAAAAAAGAAGATAGGAGACAGGGTAGTGGTAATTGAGCAACTTCCTTTTGATGTGTCACTTGATGAAACTAAGCATCTATAGGAGGTTTTGAAGACAAAAATCTTCAAGAAGGGTGACAATGCTGGGACACATTGGTTGATCAAATGGATGGGACAACCAACGGAAGGTGCAACATGGGAAGACCCTGATCAGATCTTGAAGGAATTTCCTACTTTTCAACCTTAGGAACAAGATTTATTTAAGGAGAAGGGTTGTCATGGCCGAGCATTACCACCAGCCAACTTGGAGAAGGAAAGCACACTGGGATAACTGAATTAACTGCCTTTCAAACGCTGAAGGAGGGAACAAGATGAATTGAATTAAACAGTGTCGTTTTCATTAAGTCAGGACGGTGTCGTTTTGCCTGTTAAATTGAGGCTGAATTAGTTTACGTTTATTAGAAGTCGTAAAATGTAATCTCACAATTTTTTTTGTAAGTGAGTTTAAATATTGTGGAAGAGAGAGAATTATGTATGATTTGTGATGAAATTGCTGTAATTCTAGAACTTCTTCTTCTTCAATTCCATTTTCTCTTAATTAATTCTCCTATTAAATATCTTTCCCATTCTTATTTGATTGTTTAATTCGTCCAATTGAGCTTGAATCATGGAAACCTAACTCAAGTTGAGCTTATAGGTAATGGTTTGAGCTTCATTTCCTTCTCTGTGAGCTTCAACCATTACAATAAGGATTTTGGGTTATTGGTGCTGAATATGGGTTGTGGATTATATAATTTACGATTTTTTCTTTGGTTCACATTGGTGAACTTATGCCCCAGTGTGAGCTGCAGGATGTAATCTTCTCTATCTCTCATTCTTCTTCTTTTGTAGTATAGAATTTAGGTATTCTATGATGAATAATAGTGTTGATTGGAAATTTTGTTATGCGATAATTTATGTTCTTTTAGAATCTATTTGTGGGTAATCTTTGATATGCAGACAGCGATTAGTACCCAATGTGTAGATTATATAAGACAATGTGGGACTAAAAATAAATGAAAGTAAAGGTTTTAGATTGTTTTAAGGTAAGCTTGTCGTGTTGGCGCGAGAAATCATAATTGATTTGATTGAATTGTGCTTCAGATGGAGAATAAAAGGAATAAGAATCTCGTGAAGTAAACATTTTGGAATAAACATAATGTGCTGGGGTGAAATTTAATTGTTTTACCCCAAATTTAATATTTGGGATATACCATCTGCACTTGAGGAAGGTTTTAAATTAAGGAAACAAGAATTAACTTAATAATTCAAAAATTGATGTGTTTTTTTGTCGGGCACCTATAATAATTTCATGGATATTTATATAAAGTTTATGAGAGAAAATATGTGTAGAGAAATAATTATTTGTATTAATTGATTGAATAATGAAGAAGATTACAAGATATATATACTAATAGAAAATGAATTCTACCTAAAATAGAAATATTACATAGATGGTATCCTACTACAAATACAATTCTACCAATAAGGTAAATGAATATTTGTTAATACTCCTCCTCAAGTTGGAGCATGTATGTCAAAAGTGCCTAACTTGCGAGTGAAACTGTGAAATGCCCCATTATCTAGTGCTTTAGTAAATAAATCTGCAATCTAATTGTTGCTTGGAACATAGGCAGTCTTGATCTTTCCCTTAACAATTTGTTCACAAACAATATGACAATCTATTTCAATGTGCTTTATCCTTTCATGATATACTGGATTAGCAGCAATATGCATTGCTGCTTGATTATCACAATATAAGATTGCTGCTTGTGGGTGATCTACACATAAGTCCGTCAGCAATTGTCTCAACCATGTAAGCTCACAATTAATAGAAGCCATCGCCCTATACTCTGCTTCTGTTGAAGATTTGGACATGGTCGTTTGCTTCTTACTTTTCCATGATATAAGTGCATTTTCCAAAAATATACAATATCTCATAACCGACTGTCGTGTAGTAATATATCCAGCCCAATTTGCATCACAAAATCGTGTTAGCTGCAATTTCCCTTCTGATGGGAAATATAATCCTCGTCTTGGTGCCCCTTTCAAGTATCAGAATAATCGGTGAATTGCATCAAGATCTTGTATTCTTGTTTAGGTGCCTGCATGAACTGACTGAGTGTATTGACCAAATATGAGATTTTTGGTCTAGTAATAGTGAGTTAAATGAGCTTCCCTACCAACTGTTGATAATATGTGGGATCTTTCAACAACTTTCCATCTGTCAAATTAAATTTCAATGACTGCTCCATGGAAAATGCTGCAGGTTTTGCTCCAAGTAATCCAGCCTCTTGAAGAATGTCAAGAGTATACTTCATTTGATTTATTGAAATATCTGATCTCGAGAGAGTAATTTCTACTCAAAGAAAGTATTTTAATGTGCCAAGGTCTTTCAACTTGAATTGAGATGCAATGAACGTTTTTGTAGTAGAAATTGATTCTTTATCATTTCCTGTGACAATCATATCATCCACTAATAATAGAATAGCTGTAAATGAATCACCACTGACCTTTGTAAAGAGTGAGTAATCTGCATGTGACTATTTGAACCCAAATTGAATAACAACAGATACAAATTTTTTGAAACCAAGAACAAGATAACTGTTTCAATCCATATAACGATTTATGAAGTCGACATACAAGTGGTGTCTCTCCCTGTCGACGAAATCCAGTTGAGGGAGTCATATAGACTACTTCATCAAGATCACCACGAAGAAAGGCATTTTGTACATCCATCTGATGAAGCTTCCAGTTTCGAATAGAGGCAATAGCAAGTAAGTATCTGACTGTTGTTGACTTTTCAACTGGAGTGAAAGTTTCATGAAAATCAATCCCTTCTCGTTGTGTAAACCCCTTTGCCACCAGCTGTATTTTGTATCGTTCAACTTTACTGTCAGAATTAAATTTGACCTTGAACACCCACTTACAACCAATAGGATGATGACCTCGAAGAAGCGGGATAAGTGACCAAGTATTGTTATCTTCAAAGGCACGAATTTTATCATTCATATTAGCTATCTATTTGGGATCTTGACATGTTGCCTCATATGTTGCTGGCTCAATGTTATGAGAAATACTGTATGTAAAAACACGATGAATAGAATAAAGATTGTCATATGATACATACCTTAATATAGGATGTTGAGTGCTGGATTTGACCGGAAGAGACCCAACTTGAGTAGGCAAAGTATGATTGACATAGTAATCTTTCAGGCGAATTGGGAGTTGAATTGATCTTGTGGATTATTCATTTTGGTCATTTGATACTACTTGGGGTTGTTCCGGCTGGTCATCTAGAGGGTAAGAAGAGGAGACCAGTCGACTTGTAGGTGGACTGACTGAGAATGAGGTAGAGACCGATCGACCAGTGGAGCTTTTTGATGGACTAGATGAACTAAGGACCGGTCAATTGGTAGGTGAAGTTGGTCGATCGGTTGACTAGTTTTTGGGACTTTTAGACAAGTTATCTGTTTCTAATATATGTTGGTCGTCAAGGTACGTTAAATTTGGCGTTTCAACATCCATAGGCATAGATTGTGGCAACGGGATGGAGTTGGTTTCTTCATTTTGCTGAGAGGTGTATGGAAATATGGATTCATAGAACGTCTCGGGACACCACTAGCTTTTTGTCGGTTATGTCATATCAGATGTATCATTTTTGTCCTGAGGGGTATCCAAGAAACACACACCGTCTGGGTCGTGTGACAAATTTATGGCTGGGTTTAAGATTGGTGGCAAAATACAGGCAACCATAGACACATAAATGAGAATAAGATGATGGTTTCTTGTGCAATCTTTTGTATGGTGTTTTGTGTGATAGCAATGGCGAAGGTATTCGGTTGATAAGGTAACAAGCTGTCTTGATATGTTCCTCCAAAATTTTAACAGAAGATTAGCTTGAAATCTAAGGGCACGAGCCACATTAAGGAGGCGGCGGTGTTTTCTCTTTACTACTCCAATTTGTTGAAGGGTATAAGGACATGATCTATAAAAAATGGTACCATTTTTATCTAGGAATGCTTGCAAGGATAAGAAATATTGTCCATTATCAGACCTTAGGGCTTTTATAATCAGGTTGTGTTGAGTTTTAATCCAAGCAAAGAAATTCTTAATTATGCTTTGAGTTTCAGATTTGTGACGCATGAGGTGTACCCAAGTATAACATGAGAAATCATCAACAATTGTAAAGAAATATCTAGCACCAGAATAAGAATAAATCCTATTAGGTCTCCAGATATCATAATGAATCAAATCAAATGATTTATTGCTAGAAATTTGACTAACTTTAAAGGGTAATCTAGATTGTTTTGCCAAATGACATACATCACAAATATCGTAGGAATCAAAACTAATTTCTAAAATACTTTGTGCTAGGAATCGAAGAGGTAAGGCTGAAAGGTGCCCAAGACGTCTATGCCATAGACTGGTTGATCTACTGGTAGTATGTGTATTTGTGGTCTTTGTGAAAGGTAATATAGGCCGTTATTCTGCCTTCCCAAGCCAATCGTCTTCTTCATAGTCAAATCCTGCATGACACAAAAATCAGGAGAAAACGTCACATAGCAATCTAATCCTCTAGTAAGTTTACTGATAGATAATAGATTAACTTCGAAATTGGGAACATAAAGTACATTATCAACCGTCATATTATTTTCCAATTTAACTGCACCAATGGATTTAATAAGAGCATTCCTCCAATTCGGTAGTTGCACAGTTTTGTGTTTTGGCATGAATTTATTCTCAACGACCCCATCCTTTGTCACATGGTCACTAGCTCCGCAATCAATAATCCATGAATTACTCAAATAGGTAGTAGAGGGATTGATACCTAAGGTGTTAACATAAGACTTATCATTACCCGTCTTGTTGTTTAGAAGTGTCATAAT
This sequence comes from Forsythia viridissima, assembly GCA_030279155.1. Classification (NCBI taxonomy): domain Eukaryota; kingdom Viridiplantae; phylum Streptophyta; class Magnoliopsida; order Lamiales; family Oleaceae; genus Forsythia; species Forsythia viridissima. The sequence goes on from CM059042.1 coordinate 45,055,634, forward strand.
CTACTCATATTCCTTGGCTATGAGTGTTTTTCCTTCCATTGGGTCAAGTGTAGAAGCAGTAGCAAGGTTTGTGAAGCGTTTGTTTCGTGGCTTCACGTCCTTCCCATGAAACTTGTGCCCTGGAAGGAAGCCATGGATGAAATGGCATGTATCAATATTGTGGCTAATCATCCCATAGTGGGTGCACTGTTTCTGCTGTCCAGTTCCTGTAGAAACGGTCGACTGATAAGATGAACCGGTCGACCGGTCACTGTTTGACTAATTTTCGGTCGACCAATTGTCACCTTTCTGGTTTGATCTCCAATTGCTCGACTTCTGCCAGTTGATTGAATGTTGCTCTTCACGATCTATTACAACCTCAACTTGTCTTTCATGTTGTATTAAAATAGCGTGGACTTTGCTGGTATCTAGGAAGGGGCTCATCATTAGTATGTTTCTACGAACTGTAAAATAAGAATCATTCAACCCCATCAGAAATTGCATGACCTTCTCCTTCTTATCCTTTTCAGCCATTGCCTTAAGCTTCCCACAAGTGCATCCAATTGGGTTATGATAAGAACCCAATTCATCCCATAGTCCTTTTAATTTAGTGTAATAAGTTGACACCGATTGATTTCCTTGTCGATGCTCAGCAATTTCCTGGCTAATCTGATATATTCATGCATCATTACCTTGAGAAAATCGATCTCATAAGTCGTTCCATACCTCTGTTGCAGATTCGGAGTATATGATACTTTCAGCAATATCTGGATGTACCAAATTAAGTATCCAGGAAAGCACCATGTGATTACTCCGTTCCTATATGGAATACTTCTCGTCTTCTGCTTCTGGTGCTTTGATCTTGCCATCAACGAAGCCAATTTTATTCTTGGCAATTAGGGCAATTCTCATAGCCCTACTCCATTGTCCATAATTGTTTCCATCAAGTAGTTTAGAAACGAGGATTAAGTCGGGATGATCGGATTGCTGTAGAGCCATGGGATCCGATTGGGCAACCGTCGCCTCTATGATTTTTCTATCATCGTTTGTGCCAGACATCGTTGCTCAGAATCGTAGCTCTGATACCATATAAAGTTTATGAGAGAACATATGTGTAGAGAAATAATTCTCTGTATTAATTGATTAAATAATGAAGAAGATTACAAGATATATATACTAATAGAAAAGGAATTCTACTTAAAATAAAAATATTACATAGATGGTATCCTACTACAAATACAATTCTACCAATAAAGTAAAGAATAAATAAGGTAAATGAATATTTGTTAATAAGATAAATGAATATTTGTTAATAATTCACAACTACCATTTTTTCTGCAGCAGTTCTTACTAGTTGACATGAAAGTTCTCCTTTTTTTACCTTCCAAGTTTTCCAAAGATAAGTTGGGGTTATCCAAATTTATCTGTTGTTACCTAGAATATGGTTGAGTTTAATGGAGCATGCATTTATGTGGTTTTGCCTTTTCATGGTTACATGATTTCAAATTGGAAGGACTAACGTTATTTTTTGTATGTTTACAACATGTTCTTCAAGTGAGAAATGGAGATTTCATTGATAGGCCTTCAAAATGCTGGGAAAACTTCACTTGTAAATGTTGTTGCTCTAAGTAAATATACGTGTGTGTAGACACAAACACACACAGTACTTATCCTTTCGCATATATTTGAATTGTTTCCCTATCTTTTCATTTATTTGGTCAAAAATATTGTGCATTTACTTTGCTGTTCTTTTCTTAGACTGGTGGTTATAGGGAAGACATGATCCCTACAGTAAGTTTTTTCTTAGAATCCCTTCCAGCCTTTTTTTTTTTTTGCTGATTGTTGATTATGTCCCAGGTAATGGAGGAATTTAATGATATATATATTATGAATTTGATCCTTCAGGTAGGATTTAATACGTGGAAGGTCACTAAAGGGAATGTCACAATAAAGTTGTGGGATCTTGGAGGTCAACCCAGATTCTGGAGTATGTGGGAGCGGTACTGTCGTGCTGTTTTTGCTATCGTGTATGACTTGTGTGGCTTTTTTAGACTTAATTTACCGAATTCATAAATATAGATGATTACACACCTATGACTTAAAACCATCATGCTGTAATTATCAAGATTAATACTGAAGCGGAAGCGTACCTGAATCCATGATTCTGTTTGATCGAACTGGGTTATGGTCTTCCAATTGATCCGTAGTTTTCTACTTAGTGTCTCTTGTTGATGGGGATACAAAGAGTTATGAAAAGCCACGCTCAATTGGGGACCATGACCTGTATATATAACTGCAGGGCAGTTATTAAGTTTCAATGTTGTTAAATTGGCCCCTCATCAATTTAAAACATTGTATCCGTCTCTACACTTTAATCTCATGACACTTAATACCCATTAGTCCAAAATAGTCTTTAGTGGATCACTTTATTGACTAAAACCTTAAGATAGCACCACACATTTTAATATATACATGTTTGGCCCCCACATGTTGAATTTATCCAACAATCTCCCACTGGGCCATACATGTATCCTTATAAATGTGCACAACCTTATGAGCTCAAAATTTTGCTATCACTGTTAAGGGTATTTCCAAACAATCTCGTCCATCAATCATATCAATGTAGGATCAAAGCGACTTTTGTTACATTAATCGTAACTAAATCCATCAATGGTCACGTACACCAATACAACCAAATGACATAGATCAATCATGAGAGTGTAGTATGAAAATTACATGTTATGTGATCCAAAAACTTTATTCTTTAAGTGAGATCAATACCAAACATAATGTAACAGAGTGGAATAAACTGAATACTTTATTTCTGTACAGAAAATAATCCAAATACACAAATGTGTCCAAAAACAAACATAAAGCAACCAAAATACAAACTCCCACTAAAACATGATATCCTCAAGAAATACAACACCCATACGAGCAGTGTGCTCATGAAAAACCTTGGGTGGTAATCCCTTAGTAAGCGGATCCGCAATCATGGAGTTTGTCCCAATATGCTCTATGGAAATCTGTCCATTCTTTACCTTTTCTTTCACAACAAGGAATTTAATGTCAATGTGTTTTGACTTAGTTGAACTCCTGTTGTTATTAGAATATAGCACTGCAGAGTTATTGTCACAATATAACTTTAATGGTCTATCAATACCATTCAGAATGCGCAGCCCAGTGACAAAATTTCGCAGCCATATCCCATTATTAGATGCTTCATAACATGCTACAAACTCTGCTGCCATAGTGGAAGAAGCTACGAGTGTCTGCTTAGCACTCCTCCAGGATATAGCTCCTCCAGCTAGCAGATATTTGCAGCCTGATGTGGATTTTCTACTAACTTGGCATCCCGCAAAATCATAATCGGAGTACCCTACGATCTCTAAATGATCCGATCTGCTGTATGTAAGCATGCAATCTCTTGTTCTCTTCAAGTACCTCATAACCCTTTTTGCTGCTTTCCAATGATTCATCGCATGGTTACTTAAATATCTGCCCAGCATTCCAACAATGAATGCTATATCTGGACGTGTGCAAACCTGAGCATACATCAGACTCCCAACAGCTGATGCATAGGAAATCTTCTGCATTTCGTTAACTTCAAGATTATTTTTCAGGCACTGATTGAGACTGAATTTGTCTCCCTTAGCAACAGGGGTGTCCCCTGGTTTACTATCCTGCATGCCAAATCTTTTAAGAACTTTATCGATATAGCTCCTTTGTGACAATCCAAGAATACTCCGAGAGCGATCCTGGTGTATCTGAATCCCTAATACAAAAGAGGCGTCCCCAAGATCTTTTATCTCAAAATTCCTTGACAGAAAAATCTTGGTTTCGTGCAACATGCCTATATCATTAGTGGCAAGCAGTATGTCGTCAACATATAAAACCAAGAAAATATGCTTACTGCCACTGAACTTGTGATATACACAATCATCAACAATATTTATCTCAAAACCAAACGAGATAATCACTTGATGAAATTTGTAGTACCACTGACGGGAAGCTTGCTTAAGTCCATAGATAGATTTCTTTAATTTGCAAACCATATTATTCGAGTCTCCTGACACGAAATTTTCTGGTTGCACCATATAAATCGTCTCATCAATGTCTCCATTGAGAAACGTTGTCTTAACATCCATCTGATGTAACTCAAGATCAAAATGCGCAACAAGTGCCATGACTGTCCTGAAAGAGTCTTTCGTTGAAACCGGAGAGAAAGTCTCTTTGAAGTCAATGCCTTCCTTTTGTGTAAAGTCTTTAGCTACAAGACGAGCCTTATATCTTTCCACATTACCTTTCGAATCCCTTTTGGTTTTAAAAATCCATTTACAACCAATGGGCTTCGCACCTTCTGGTAATAGGACAAGATCTCAAACTTTATTGTCTTGCATAGACTTATACTCCTCATTCATGGCATCAATCCACTTTTGAGAATCAGAACCCTTCATGGCCTGATGGAAATTGATTAGATCATCTTCCATCATTCCATTATTTTCCTCATGTTCTTGGAGAAATACTATAAAATCATCAGAAATAGCATTTTTCCTTTCTCGAGTGGATCTCCTTAATGGTATTGGTTCTTGAGGTTGTTGAGTTTGTACTTCTGGAATGGTGGGAGGTTCTTCAACATTATCTTGCTGAGATTCTGGATATACTTCTTGATCAATGACATGTACAGAGACTTGCACATTGTCAAAAGTAATAGTAGGAATCGAAATCGATCCTTACTCAGTTTCTTTCTCAAAGACAATGTCTCTAACCTTATTTCTCCCCCCAAACTCAACATCCTCAAAAAATGTCGCAGTTCCCGTTTCAAAAATTGACTTAAGTGTGGGATTATAAAATTTGTAGCCCCTTGATCGCTCAGAATAACCAATAAAATAGTTGCTTACTGTTTTGGAGTCCAGTTTATTTTCATGTGGCCTATAAGGCATAGTCTCAGCTGGACATCCCCAAATGTGGAAGTGCTTTAGAACAGGTTTTCTGCCTGTCCAAACCTCATAAGGTGTTTTAGCAACAGATTTAGTTGGTACTCTATTCAGAATATAAGCTGCAGCCTTTAATGCTTCTCCCCAGAGTGATTTTGGTAAAGTAGAATGACTAATCATACTCCTTACCATGTCCTTAAGAGTCCTGTTTCGTCTTTCAGCTACACCATTCATGCTAAGTGATCCTGGCATGGTGTACTGTGGGACGATTCCACATTCCTCTAGGAATTTAGCAAATGGTCCTGGACGTTGTTCACCTGAACCGTCATATGTACTGTAGTACTCATCACCACGATTAGACCTAACGCTTTTAATCCTTTTGTTGAGTTGATTCTCAACTTCAGCTTTGAAAGCCTTGAACATGTCCAGTGACTCAGATTTTTCATGAATAAGATATAGATGCCCATAACGTGAGTAATCGTCTATGAATGATATAAAATATTGTTGACCATTCCAAGAAGCAGTAGGGAACGGTTCACAAATATCTGTGTGTATCAATTCTAAGACGTCCGAAGTTCTATTGGCACCTAACCCTTTTGTTTTGGTCTGTTTTCCCTTGATACAATCAATACAAACATCAAAGTCCGTAAAGTCCAGGGAATCCAAAATGCCATCTGACACAAGTCGTTCAACTCTTGTTTTTGAGATGTGACCTAAGCGCTTGTGCCATAATTTTGTCAAATTTTCTTTATTTAATTTTCGCTTAGTACCACGTGATTCCACGTGCAAGGTTTCATTATATGACGCAATAGTATCAAACAAATATAAGTTATCGTATGAACATAATGAACCAGTACCAACAATATTTGAATTTAATGAAAGACTAAACTGACAATTTCCAAAAGAACAATGATATCCAAATTTGTCCAATAAGGAAATAGAAACCAAATTCCGTCTAAACGACGGTACAACAAAAGTGTCTTCCAAATCCAAATAAAAACCAGTTCCTAACAATAACCTAAAAGTGCCTATTGCTTCAACTTCTATCGATTTTCCGTCGCCCACAAAGATGAATCTTTCAGCATCATTTGGCTTTCGGCAGAACAGGCAACCCTGCATAGAAACACTTATGTGAGTAGTAGCACCAGAATCTAACCACTAAGTGTTTCTAGGTACTGAAACTAAATTAACCTCATAACAGACTAAATTAAGAAATGTACCTTTCTTTGCACGCCAGGCGTTATATTTGGTACAATCCTTCTTTAAATGTCCAGCCTTCTGGCAAAAGAAACAACCCTCTTTTTTTTATGTGGTTTCTTTTGTTCTGGACCCTTAGCATCTTCATATTCTGTTTTTCTTTTCTTGCCCTTATCTTTGGAGGTAATTGCCAAGTTAGCAATTTCAGTTCTGTCCTGCTTCAACCTTTCTTCCTCTTGCACACAATAAGAAATGAGCTCATTTAGAGTCCATTTCTCTTTTTGATAGTTATAACTGACCTTAAATTGATTGAAATGTGCAGGAAGCGATATTAATACTAAATGCACGAGCAAGTCATCAGACAAGTCGAGCTTTAGTGCCTTAAGTTTTGAAGCAGTATGAGACATCTGCATGATGTACTCCCTTATGTTCCCCTTTGCTTTTATACTTCATTGAAATCAAGCTTTGCAGAAGCGTGCTTGTTTTAGCTTTATCGTTTTTCGCAAAATGCTTTTCAATTTCAGCAAGGAATTTCTTGGCATCAGTTACCTCCTCAGATACTGCGTTCCTAAAGGCTTCTGGAATGCCGCGCTTAATGATCACAAGACTCATGCGATTGAGCGTTCCCACTTCTCAAAGTTCCTACTGTCATCAGGTGAACTTACATCCGTAAGAGAAGCAAGTTTCTCAATCCTGAGAGCAAGGTCGAGATCCATGCAGCCAAGAACAATTAAAACGTTCTCTTTCCAATCCTTGAAGTTTGACCCATTGAGCATAGGGATTGAATTGATATTCGCAGATATTGTGAAAGTGGATGAATGAGCTGTATAGATAAAGAAATAGAAATAGCTTACATTAGTACTTCATTATGCAAATAATAATTTCAAATATATTGGTAAGGCCCATCACAAGATAACTAGCACAACATCAATATTTAGTCTTTGGACAGAAATATTGACTCGTAAGTGGTATCTCAATGTAGCAATCAAACACTGACAATAAAACATGTCAATCAATAAACCTTTCTTTGGACCGATTTATTGATCACACGTTAAACCAAATAATCGTTACGCGTTTATCACCACAGGTGCATATGAAATTCCAGCCAAACATTGACCTTCCTTTGGGCCGATCAATATCCGCATGAACAGTACACACACAAAACCTTCTAATATTCAAAGTTAATTAATTTCCACAAGAGAGGTTACTTTGGCAACATGTTGCTTCAATTAATTCACTTTGGAATATTATATTTCTCAAAAGAGTCCATCATACCAAAATTTGAACCTGAATTGACTGTTTTGCATATCTTTAAAACCTTAGGATTTGAATTTTTGAAGTTCAAAGCTTTAGGATTAAGTAATCATTAAGTTGGAGGGTTCAATTGCAATTTAATTAAACTTGATTGGCCAATTATGAAAGATTTTAAGCTTGAAGGACTAAATTGCAATTTTACCAAAACTTTAGTGGCCAATTAATCAAAATCTTAAACTTTAGGGACTGAATCATAAAATTCAGAACTTCAGAGGCCCAACTTAAGTGATTACTAAAACTGTAGGGATTTATTTTATAAATTCAGAAGTCTAAAGGGCCAACTTAAATAATTTTAAAACTTTAGGGTTTAATTAAATGAGAGAATAATCAGGAGGACTAGAGATTAAATAAACCAAAATTTGGAAAATTGCAAACTAGCTCCTTAGTTCTTCCAATTTCCACATGAAGTCCCTTGGCTTAAAAACTGAAAACGCAACAGCTAGGGTTTTGAAACCCTAGCTGCGCCGCCACCACAAGACCCGGAGATGGCGGAGACGGCGGCGCCACATTCCGGTATCTCCGCTGCAGCGCCATCTCCGGCGCTGCAAAACATCCACACGCAGCGTCGCTGCGTGCGACGCTGCTGCCCACCCGCAGCGCCATCTCCGGCGCTGCGGGTCCTTTCCTCCTCCGACAGAAACCTTCAATCCATGATCCAACAACCATAAAATCCGGCCACAAAATCCATAAATCCGACCATTGAAAAACCGAGAACCCAATTCGTAAAATCAATTCATAGATTGCAAAAAAATTGAAATCCTATTTCTTGAACAATATATATACATTCAGAACCTTGAAATCAATTCATAGACTGCAAAAAATGAAAACCCATATTCAATTGGAAGTCCATTTTGACAGTTCACGATTTCTACACAGATTTCATAAATGGCTGAACATGGAAAAATCAATATACACATTTAATTTTGAACTTTGAAATTCCACATCAACACAGTACCGTATATATGCATATTTCAAAATTAATATTAGGATAATCCATATAAATACTGATCTGATAATTCAACATGAAGGTGGCTCTGATACCACTTATAGACTTAATTTACCGAATTCATAAATACAGATGATTACACATCTATGACTTAAAACCATCATGCTGTAATTATCAAGATTAATACTGAAGCGGAAGCGTACTTGAATCCATGATTCTGTTTGATCGAACTGGGTTATGGTCTTCCAATTGATCCGTGGTTTTCTCCTTAGTGTCTCTTGTTGATGGGGATACAAAGAGTTATGAAAAGCCACGCTCAATTGGGGACCATGACCTGTATATATAACTGCAGGGCATTTATTAAGTTTCAATGTTGTTAAATTGGCCCCTCATCAATTTAAAACATTGTATCCGTCTCTACACTTTAATCTCATGACACTTAATACCCATTAGTCCAAAATAGTCTTTAGTGGATCACTTTATTGACTAAAACCTTAAGATAGCACCACACATTTTAATATATACATGTTTGGCCCCACATGTTGAATTTATCCAACAGGCTTATGATCTGTGATTCATCTAGTTGGCTTCCCGACAGTAGTTTTACAACATACACCTATCGGCTATCGTATGCTCGTAAACTGGATTCTTTTGTTTTACGAACCATTTAAGGATTCATGGGCAGCATCATGTCTCATTTCACATTCTATATTTAGCTGCGACTAAGTGTTCTTATAAAAGTTATGCTCAACTATACATGAAAAGACAAATTATTCTATTTATACATGGTTTACACCCCAGATTTACCATCATGACTAAGTAGGTTTTTTGTAACACAATTTGATGCAGTTACGTTGTTGATTAATGCCGATCATGATAACATCAACGTCTCCAGAGGTGAACTCCGCGAACTGCTGTGTAAACCAGCACTCAGTGATATTCCTTTGCTGGTATTAGGAAACAAAATCGACAAGGCCGAAGCCCTATCTAAGGAGGGTTTGACTTATCAAATGTAAGTAGAGAAGGGTTACATTTGTGTCTGAATGCAAGTTTGTTTCTGTGGCTTCTGCATTTGACATTTACAAACGACAATGTGTGGTGCAGGGGCCTAAAGTCTATGACTGATAGAAAGGTGTGCTGTTTTATGATCTCATGCAAGAATTCGACCAACATCGACCAGGTCATTAATTGGCTAGTTAAGCATTCTAAGTCAAAGAGCTAAGGTCTACTCTAATTTGGGTTTATACAATTTTCAAGAGATGGATTTCCAGATTGTTCTTGTTAGAGGTGGCAAAATTGGCCCGGCCTTGTTAGAGGTGGCAAAATTGGCCCGGCCCGCGGGCCGGCCCATGTAGCCCACCTTCTTGGGTTGGGTTGGCCCTAGCCCAAATAAAACTGGGCCAAGATGGCCCGGCCCATCTAGTCCGCGGGCTAGTTGGGCCGGCCCAATTTTGATTTTAATTTTGATTTTGATTTTTTTTTAATTTTTTTTTAAATTTTGAGTCCTTGATTATTTGCACAATAAGTCCTTCATCTTTATAAAAGTTTCACTTTAGTCCCTATACTTCTTCTTTCATTTCAATTTCGTCCTCTTTTATTTGCAACTCAAGTCCTTCAACTTTTAAATTTTTGCAATTTGATCCCCATATTTATACTTTTATATCAATTTAGTCCTTTATAGTATCACTATTTGATACATATATTACAAATGTTATTGTGTATAAAAAATTTATCTAAAAAAAAAAAGAAAATTAAGATAAGTTGGGCCAATGGGCTGGACTGGGCTAGCATATTTCTGGCCCATACAAAACTGGGCTGGGCCAGCCCAGTCCAGTTTCATGTGTGGCCCTGTTCTGGCGGGTTGGGCTGGCCCAACCCAGTCCATTTGCCAGCTCTAGTTCTTGTTAATGACCAGACTGCATATTCATCTTAATGGCTAATTCTTTTGCTGCTTTCTACAAAGTTGGCTTGTTGTAAATTAACTCATATTTCAACTTAAGAGAAGCGGCCATGAGCTTTTATCGCAAGTCTCTCTCTCTCTTTGTATGTGCGCTCGCGTTGTGCTTGTTTTGTCGATCACGTCTGAGAATTCTAACCAAATATACGTTGTTTTGGATGGTATACATCTACATGTGTATCAACGTATATGTAAGCCCATGAATTCTCTTAATTTAATTTTATTGAATTATATCTAGCACGACCATTGAGTATTATTCTCAATATGAATGAATGTTCAATGAATGTTCGATAGTTGATAGAGGCTTTAGAATTAACATACGCGAAGTTGTTAAAGTAAAATAAAGTTTAATGGTTAATTTGGACCAAGAAAAGTGGATCTTTAGAATGCAACGTACAAACATTTAAATGCTACGTGTTTAGCAAATTAAGGTTGACAAAGTGGCTGAAGTTAAAATAATAATGAAAGTTCAATGATTAAATTTGAACCAAATAATAGTTTAAAAAAAAAAAAAAGGCCATGCTTTCAAAATTATCAATGGAAAATGAAGTTTTCCTCTCCCATCATTTTCACCAATTCCCGTGCATTTTACATTTTAGAACTAAAGTAAACAAAATTGTACTTTTTACAAAAGTTAAGGGCTCCAACTACAATTTTTCCACTAAAGTACACAACCAGCAATTCGTATATATGTTTAAAAACGACGTCCCGGCAACAGAATGAAAATGTCAAAACTGCCCCTCTCCCCTCCCCCTTAGGGGCGGATCTAGGAGTCGGCAAGTAGGGAGGCTTGAAATTTATTTATTTTTAAAACGACATTCGACTGTAATACCATGCATGGTTAAGAAGATCTAACGAACTTTACCCTTTAATAAGCTTATAGTTAACATAATTCAGTAACTTAAAAAATGAAAAAAAAAAAAAAATGAGAAAATTAAGATGGACTTGGAAAATAAAGTGACATCTAAAGTTTTTTAATCTATGCATCAAGCAAAATCTAAAAGAATTATTAGGTAATATAACATAAATGATTAAATTTTCATCGGCACTTGTTTTCGTTTGTCACTAAAAGTTTAAAAAAAATTATTATTGATTAACTAAGTTATAAATCTCATGAAATATGTGGATAAAAAGTTTGTTTGAACAGTTTAACCAATTGGAATTATAATTTAAGCATGTCCAAATATATCCCAAATAAATTAATATCATATCTTATTCAAGGGTTTTAATCTCCTACCCACTTATGTTACCCACTTATAATGTCCACGCTGAGGTGGCATCATATGATTGATAAAAATAATGAGTGTGAGACCATGAACTACCAATCATGTGATACCACTTCAGCATGGGCATTATAAATAGGCAATATAAGTTGGTAGGAGATCAAAACTCTCTTATTCAATGTTCTAAAAAGCGTAAAGTGTGGTTAGACGTCGGATCCAAACTTCAAGTTTTTTAAGCTTAAGCGAGGCATAGACGAGAGAGAGACAAAGGCAAAGCCACGGCAATGCATGAGGCGTGGCTAGGCGTTGAGACCAAGCTTCACGCGCTCGCCTAGACGAAGCTTAAGCAGACTTTTAGAACAGTGATCTTATTGATCAAACCAGTTAGTATAAAATATAATTTCATTAACCTACATTTACCTAAAATCAAAAATATTGTGTGGTAAAAAATGGTAAAAATTAAAATTCTAAATTGTAATTTTAATAAGTCATTTGGGCTGCAAGCCCCCAAGAACAAGGTAGATCCACCACTGCTCCCCATCTTTCCCGTTACATTAGAACCCTAAACCCAAAAGAAGTTCTGCAAATGCCATAGAAATCACAACTCTAAAATCCTAGAAAATAATCCCACTAAATGTCCTCCATAATTTCACATATCCCCTCCAGCTCACTAGCTCGAACCCTATTCTCCATGACCCGAACTTTCTGCACCCGAACTGAAAAGCTTGAAAGAATAGCCGACGAGCTCTTGAGTCTCAATAAGATAGAGCGCTTCGATTATGCGATCCTCTTAAGGCACAAAATGGGCCTGAACCGGTTCGGCCCGGCAGCTTCCGGAGCTGGTCTACAGTCCACGTCAGCAGGAGGCGGCTCGTCATCCGCGTCCGAGCCGAAGGCGGCTAAAGAGAAAACAGCGTTTGATGTGAAATTGGAGAAATTTGATGCATCGGCGAAGCTTAAGGTGATAAAGGAAATTAGGGCGTTCACGGATTTGGGCCTCAAGGAAGCTAAGGATTTGGTGGAGAAAACGCCTGTGGTGGTTAAGAAGGGGTTACCGAAAGACGAGGCTGAGAAGATCTTGGAGAAGCTCAAGGTAGTTGGTGCTACTGTAGTGTTGGAATGAACAAATGTTTCCTTGTTATGGTAATGTAGAATGATATGAATTTTGATTGATAAATGAGTTTTTTGAGTTTTCATTGTTGATTGTCAATAATTTTTGACAGCATCTTTTCGGATTAATTTGAACAATTGCACTCAGATTTACATTGAGCGAATTGCAATTGAAGTTCAGTAATAGATTTTGATTTTTTTGAAATGGTTTGATTAACTGTGGGGTTTAATTTCTTGACCGGTTCATGAATTTTAGGGCGAATGCATTTTTTTTCAGCTGTAGTTTTTTGGTATCAGGTGATTTTGTGCCGTTAACATAGCTTTAATTTTCTCCCTTGCGCATGCAAAATACCCATCTTTTTACTGAACAGGATCTGCGTATTGAATAACTAGAAAACAATACGCCCATTGGAATGTTAAGCACAAACAAGCCCCGATACTTCTTGGTGCTGAAGAAGTTACTGCAAGGATCCCTAAGTTTTGTTCATAGCTCCCAATATCATCTCTTTTCAATAAGTAGATTTCTGCAAATTATGATTTTTTTAGTAAACATTTTTGTTGTATTCGTGTTAATCATATGCTGCTCAATCTGTGAAGAGTTCTTAGTTTAGTAGCCTAACATGACTTATATGGCCTTGTCGTCTGTCAACCAATCCCAAAAACCATCTTGATGTTTTATGTTCAGATACTTCAGTAAAGCAATTTGATTAGATACATATGCTTGAGCTTGATTGATTTTCAGGGTGGCAGTTAGAAACAAAGTATAGGGTCTTATGATCACTAAGTGGATCTTTCTTCCTCCCACCGCCCTCGTGGAGTAGCTTGTTTAAGTAGTAGTTTTGTGTTCTCTTTCCACGAGGTGTTATTGACTTGAGTGTATGCTGAGGCACTGCAAAAATTTTGAGCATGAAAATGAGAGCGCCATATTTGGTAGTTTGAAGGTGTCATTGCTAACAAGCCATGGAACTCTATGGTCTGAAAAATAAATAGAGGACAATCCGAAAAATAGAGCAAGGAGAGGATGAATTGAATGTGGAAAGAAAGCAGGGGCAATAGGGTTTTCCCCCTTTTAAGTTGTTATACAGGCTCTTTGAGGATAAGCAGAAGTAAACAAGAGAGCTAGGGAGAGATTGATTATCTAGCACCATAGCAAGTTGGGTTATTTACACCTTTGGAACCCCTTGACATTGAATTAACAATTTTGCTTATAGGTTTAGTGGGACTTAGTTCTACTAACGTGAATTCAATTTTCTCCCCATTGTTTGTATGCTCATTTACTCATTTTGTTATTGGGAATTTTTAGTGCTTAGCTAGCAACTAGCCTCTTTCCCTCAATTTATTGGGCATTCACCTATGAAGCTATGACTTTCGACTCTTAGCAGATAAGGCTATAGTAGTCTCGGAAAAAGTTCGCTAATCAAATTTCCCCGCTCCCTGGCATGATGTAGATTTCGTGGAATCATATATACTGGAAGTAGATTAAGGTGTGATATTCTGTTTTGGATTCTGGATCAAGCACCTTATTATCACAAAGCTCAAAAGAACCATATGGAGGCTTTGGAAGAAAGTAAGAAGACCTGATCTTTTTATATGAATTTGGGATTAAGCCATGCTTTAACTTGTTGCTAGGTATCCCTTGGTAATGTCCCAGCATCGAAGAAATCCTTAGCTATACTGTATGGGTGAATTTCTGTCATATCCATAGCGAAAATTCTATCTCGTATTTGTATTCGTGTGGTCTCGTGTATATGCGTGCACGTGCCATTTTGTTCGAGTTGCATCCATTTTGCAACTACTGAGCAATTATAGCAGTAAACCAAGTGTGGTGCAAAAAACCTTTGATTACAAGGTCAATCAAAACTTCCCCATGCTTTCTGTTATACTGTCTAAGGAGTTCTTGAGCCAAATGAATATTTTCAATCATGCTACGACCCTTAACACTGATTGTGCTTGATCAATTAAACTGTCCATAATTGGCGCCAATCTGGAAGCAAGGACTTTGGAGATCACTTTGTAGACGACATTGCAGCAAGCTATCGGTCTGTAGTCCCCCACTGTTGTCGCATGACTGGATTTGGGAATCAGCGCAATAATTGTATGATTCAGTTGCTTGAGCAGCGAGGAAGACGAGAAAAACTCTTTTACAGCCCCACAAACATCTTCCCCCACCAAAGGCCAAGCTTTATTGAAGAAACAGGAGGAGAAACCATCCGGACCTGGCGATTTATCATCTCCAATATCGAACAGCGCGTCTTTAATCTCTTCGGAAGAAATTTCATTTTCAAGTGCAGTAGCTTGTTCAAGAGTTACCTTCGTCCCATTGCAAGGAATCTGAATGCCAGGAGGCTCACAAATAGTTTCTGATCCCAGCAACTGTTGAAAGCACTGGACAAATTCATCAGCCACTTGCATCAGAGAAGTGGTGTTGCTGCCATCTTCTTTAGACACGGCTGTAATTTGATTGCGTTTCTTGTTCCTTTTGACCAACGCGTGAAAAAACTTTGTGCATTTATCGCTGTTTTTGAAAAACTTACATTTAGCTTGTTGGTAGAAAAAATTTCTCTCTGCTTCAGATAAGAAAACTGCTCGCTTTCTCAATCTGAAGGTGTTCACTATGGGGCTGATCGTGAAGCTGAATTTGAGCCTGCACCAGGGCAGTTCTTGCATTTTCTGATCTGACTGAAATGTGAGCAAAGTATCTTTTGTTGAGCAGTTTAAGAGGCTGCTTTAATCTTTTCAACTTTTTTGCAAAGGCTGAATTGCTTCGTCCCGTTGACCCCTTGAACCCAATTCATTCGAACAAAGTCATTAAAGTCCCTACGAGTAGTCCACATGTTAAAGAATCCTACTAGCCTCAAGTTGGTAAAAAATTGATACAATACACGGAGAATGGTCCGTATAGCAGCTAGGTGCCAGGAAGCTCGCTTTGGCAAAGAAACCAGCAAGAAGCCATCGGTAAAGATCCTTATGGACTGCTTATTCAGCTTTGGGGAGATGTCGGGTTTAATGGCCAATTCTTTAAAATCTGCCTTATATGCAGCAGGAGTAACTGGGGCTGATTTAGAAGAAATCATGGATTTAACTTCCTTTCCAGTTGGCTCCATGCATTTCCGCTACTTGGGTATCCCGTCGGCTGCACAGAAGTTGAAAGTAATGCACTTTGCCCCCTTTATTGATCAAGTGGCTACCTGCATTAATTTGTAGACAAGCACCTCATTGTCTTAACTTATACGCTCAGTTCTTCAGGGAGTGGAATGCTTTTCGCTGTCCATTTTTCCCGTCCCAGCTGCTGTCTTAGAACGTATCATTCAATTGTGTAGAAACTTTCTTTGGGGAGGAAAAACACCGTTGGTTGCATGAAAGGAAGTGTTGTTGGGTTTTATTTACTGTTATCCATAACTGATTAGCACGAAAATAAAATTATGCAGAAATGGAGCTGAACCAGAAAACTACGAAAAAAATCCGAAACTTAATAATGGTCGAGGCGAGAACTAGGTTCTCTGTCCTTAAGACGTTTTTACCCCGCCACACGATGCTTACGGTATATGGTAAAGCGTCTCCCAAGATACAACGATCAAACAACTTGCAAATTAGCACCTTATATGCAAGAACAGCAAACCAAAGGAAAGGAGCACCCTCTGAAAATGCAAAAATCGGAAAGACTGAAAATGGTTTTCAAAGAAAACTGACTGTATGTTATGGACGATTTCTTTTTCTGCTTTCTGTGTGTTAGTATATAAGAACAAGACTACAGGACTCTATTTATGGATGAGAAAAGCGGTTGATCAGTTTTTCAAACTCACCACTTACCCATGACCATGCATGAATGATTTCCACTTACACACATGGATGCAACCGTCTTTGGAGGGAAGTTATCAGATTTAATTGAATAAGTTTTATTCAAAAATTAATAATGATATTTTACAGGCCCAAACCCGTGATTTCTCATTCAAAGTGGTCGTCCAATGGACCATTTCCAACAATCCCCCACATGAATGAAAATTATTACGAATGTGCTCAATGCAATGCAGACTGGATTCAGAGAGTACAAGTGAAAGGCTTATTGCTTCAGACAAGGTAGCTTTTGGCTTTGAACCTGCCTTAGTGGAATACTATCGAGTTTACTTAGCTATTCAGTGAACTTGATGTCTTGAACTGCTCAGCTGTTAATGTAAACCAAGACAACAGTAGCCACACAATAACCTTCCTATCAATTCTTTGGTTCTCATAGTTGTGTTCATTTTGGCCCTGAACAATTCTTGGGATTCATAAGTGCTCTAGAGAATTTAAGCCTCAAATTCTCACGGAAGCGGCCCCACTTCACACTTATATAGGTGATCTCCTATGAAAAGTATTCTGCTATACTCCACTTGATTTATTCAAGCTATAGGAATCATTAAAAGTTATAACTTAACCTTTTACATTCTGCAGACAACACTTTTATAAAGGAATGGATAAGTGCTTAACTGAGTCTTAATAACTTAGTTGTCCCATTGAACCAAGATCTTGGGATCTCCAGTCAACAAGGTTGGGTTACCATCATTAAGATTCATGCATATTAGGCTTTAATCCCATTCCCTTTGATAGATAATATACTTGATCTCTTGGTAGGCCTTTTGTAAGCGGATCCGCGAGATTCTCCTTTGATTTCACATAATCAATGGAGATAATACCATTTGAGATCAACTGTCTTATGGTATTGTGTCTACGACGTATATGTCTAGACTTACCATTATACATGCAATTTTGTGCTCTTGCAATAGCCGACTGATTGTCGCAGTGAATGCTAATTGCAGGTACTGGCTTGGTCCAACACGGAATATCCTCTAAGAAGTTACGAAGCCATTCTGCCTCTTCTCCAGCTTTATCTAATGCTATAAACTCCAATTCCATTGTTGATCGAGCTATGCAAGTTTGCTTTGAGGATTTCCAGGACACAGCTGCACCACCAAGTGTAAAAATGTAACCACTTATGGATTTAGAATCTTTCATATCAAATATCCAATTTGCATCACAATATCCTTCTAATACTGCTGGATATCTCATATAATGTAATCCAAATGTTAAGGTATGCTTCAAATATCGAAGTACCCTATTTAATGCCTTCCAGTGATCATTGCTTGGATTACATGTGAACTTACTCAATTTATTAACCGCGAACGCAATGTCTGGACGTGTGCAGTTCATTAAATACATCAGACTTCCAATAATCTGAGAATATCTTAATTGATGTATAGGTTCACCTCTATTTTTGGCTAAGTGTAGACTTGTGTCTACCGGAGTTTTGACAGGACTTTCATCAAAGACTCCAAACCTCTTTAGCACAGACTCAACATAATGAGATTGTGAGAGAACAAGGCCATCTGGTGTTTTAGAAATTTTAATTCCAAGAATTACATCTGCTACACCCATGTCCTTCATGTCAAAATGTTTTGTTAGCATTTTCTTAGTGGACAAGATAATATCATGATTGCTACCTAGAATTAGCATATCATCCACATATAGACATACTAAGACATATGATGTGGGAGTACTTTTATTGTACACACATTTGTCATACTCGTTAATTTTAAATCCATTTGACAACATCGTTTTGTCAAACTTTTGGTGCCACTGCTTTGGCGCCTGTTTTAATCCATATAATGACTTAACGAGTCTGCAAACCTTTTTCTCTTGTCCATGAGCAACAAATCCCTCAGGTTGCTCCATGTATATTTCTTCTTCTAACTCACCGTTTAGAAATGATGTTTTAACATCCATTTGATGAATTTCGAGATTGTGTATCGCAGCAATTGCAATGAGGATTCTTATCGAAGTAATCCTCGTTACTGGTGAGTAAGTATCAAAGAAATCAAGACCTTCCTTTTGTCTATATCCTTTTGCTACCAATCGAGCCTTGTATTTATCAATAGATCCATCTGATTTAAACTTTTTCTTGAAAATCCACTTGCAACCTAGAGGTTTATTTCCAGGTGGGAGATCAACCAACTCCCAAGTGTGATTTTGCATTATTGACTTAATTTCACTATTGATAGCTTCTTTCCAAAAAGGAGCCTCTGGTTGACATTGCTTCACTGAATGTCTTAGGTTCATTTTCGATCATGTATGTTAGAAATTCTGAACCAAAGGACGTAGACTTTCTAGCCCTTTTACTGCATCTGGGTTCTTCTTCATTTTCACTATCATTTGCAGTATCGTAAGTTCGTTTTGTTACACTTACATCAATTTTGTCTTTACGAGGAAAGACATGTTCGAAGAAACTTGCATTTCTTGATTCAATGATAGTATCTTCATGTATATCAGTGATCTCAGACTTGTGCACAAGAAAGCGATATGCACTACTGTTATGAGCATATCCAATAAATATGCAATCTACAGTTTTCGGTCCTATTTTTATTTGTTTAGGTTTTGGCACTTCTACCTTTGCCAAACACCCCCACACTTTCAAGTATTTATATGAAGGTTTGTGACCTTTCCATAACTCGTAAGGTGTTTCATCCTTTACTTTGTGTGGTATTTTATTAAGAATGTGATTTGCTGAGAGGATAGCTTCCCCCCACAAATTCTGGGGTAGACCAAAACTAATCAACATAGCATTCATCATTTCTTTAAGCGTGCGGTTCTTACGTTCCGCAATACCATTAGATTGAGGTGAGTAAGGAGCCGTTGTTTGATGAATAATGCCTTGTTCAGAACAAAATTCTTCAAACGGCGCTCCATATTCTCCACCTCTATCACTTCGAACAATTTTTATTGTTTTGCTAAGTTGATTTTCAACTTCATTCTTATAATGTTTAAACATTTCCAAAGCCTCATCTTTGCTTCTTAATAAATAAACATAGCAGTACCGAGTGCAATCGTCAATGAAGGTAATGAAATACTTTTTTCCACCTTTAGTTTGTACAAATTTTAAGTCACATATATCGCTGTGAATTAATTCCAAAGGTGAAGTATTTCTTTCAACAGAAGGAAACGGTCGTTTGGCTAACTTAGCCTCAACACAAATTTCGCATTTGTGATTAGGATCGAAACTTAAAGAAGGTAGCAAATTTAAGTTCATTAATTTGCGCACATATTTAAAGTTTGCGTGTCCTAATCTGTTGTGCCATAAACAAGAAGATTCAACGACATACGCAGAAGTAAAAGCTTCATTAATCTTGTTCAATTTGGGTACAATAGTAAGGACGTTCATCTTGAACATCCCACCAGTCATATATCCCTTTCCCACATACATTCCATTCTTAGTTAGTACAAATTTGTCAGATACAAATACTAACTTAAACCCATTCTTGCTAAGAAGAGAACCAGAAACAAGATTTTTTCGAATATCTGGTACATGCAGCACATTGTTGAGGACGAGTTCCTTGGCAGACGTCATCTTCAAGGTCACCTTTCCTTGTCCTTCAACCTTTGAGCTTGAGGAATTTCCCATGAACAGTTGTTCTCCGTTGATAGTTTTGTAATCAGAGAACATGTTCTTTTCAGCACATATGTGGCGAGTAGCACCAGTGTCCACCCACCATTCCCTGGGATTTCCAACAGAATTACATTCAGATATTACAGCAGATAGGTGCATCTCTTGAACACCCTCAGTCAGATTATCAGTTTCAACTACATGTGCACGATCATTTTGCTTTTTAGGCTTGCGACAATCAATTGAGCGATGTCCAGGTTTGCCACAATTGTAGCAATCCCCTTTGAACTTCTTGTTCTTCTGGTTGTTCTCAATCTTCTTAGGAGCATAACTTGAGTGCTTCCTTTTCATGTTCTTCTTTGAACTCAATTCAGCAATGTTTGCCTTAGCTTCCATGCTTGGTCCCCCATTCCTCCTTTCAGACTTCTTAGTGTCTTCTTCTATCCTCAAGCGCACAATCAACTCCTCCAAGTTCATTTCCTTCCGCTTATGTTTGAGGTAATTTTTGAAATCTCTCCATGACGGTGGGAGTTTCTCAATTACAGCTGCTACTTGGAATGACTCACTTACAGTCAATTTTTCAGCATGTAAATCATAGAGGAGTACCTGCAAATCTTGAACTTGGGAAATTACAGATTTAGAGTCAATCATTTTAAATTCCAGAAATTTACCGACAAGAAACTTTTTAGTTCCGGCATCTTCTGTTTTATATTTTTTCTCTAAAGATTCCCATAATTCTTTTGCAGATTTCTTAATGCTATATACACCATATAATGAATCATTCAGTCCATTCAGTACATAGTTTTTGCATAGAAAGTCAGAATGTTTCCATGCGTCCAAGGCAATAATCGAAGCTCGATTATTTTCTCCTTGTTGAACAGAAGGAGGATCCTCCGTGAGAAACTTTGCCAAGTTAAGCGTGGTCAAGTAAAACAGCATTTTCTGTTGCCATCTCTTAAAATCGACCCCATTAAATTTTTCAGGTTTTTCCCCTTGAGGAACATGAGTCAAAGCAGACGGACCAGCCACAGTAGGCGTCACAGTAGGTATCACAGTAGGCATCACAGTAGGTGCCACAGTAGGGGGAATTGCATTAGTCCCAACAGTGTTCGCCATTTCTGTTTTCAAAACAGAAGATCAACAAGTTAAGATTAATAATTTCAGTTTTGAAAACCGAACCAAAATCTGCAAATGTTAGAAAGAATACAATTTTTGGCAGTTGAAAGAAACCATGCAAATCTGCACTTTTCAAATTTTTTTTTTTTTTTTCAAAGCAAGTAAAGCAGTACTATTTACATGAATTATTCATGGCATTAGAATTAAATAGCAACAGCATTTAGAATTTCAAATGCATGCAAAGCAATACTATTTACATTAGAATTAATTATAGCATTATACTTTCTGAATATACAACAAAATTGAAAAGAAACAAAACCGTCATTGAAGTTGTTTCCTGTTTTCTGTTTTGTTTCATAAAAAAAAACAGAAAGAAGCAGGAAGCATGAATAATTTCAAGATTCCATAAATTAACAGTGAGCATGAATAATTTCAAAGTTCCATGAATTAACACTAAGCATTTCTAGTAGTTTGCATGTACAGTATCAAACTTGACTGAAATGGAATAAAGTAGTATCACTTGAACTGATGCAAGTAAAGCCGCAGAAAAAAAATATTCAGTAGCAACATTGGAATTTCGAAAGGAGAAAATAGAACATGCATGGCAGACTTTCAAAATATGACAGGGACAACATTAGAATTTTGAAATTGCATGAAACATGCAAGATATGTTTTCCTATATGTCACAGGGACCGCAATAAGATGATGGAAATTTCCTTGAAAAGTAAACAGCCTACTTTACAGCATAGTTTCAGAAACAGGTGATCATAGTTTCAGATTTCACGAGCACACCATTCATGGTTAAACAAGTAAATAAAACAAGATTAAAAACGTCTTAAGTTGTTGGGTTTTATTTACTGTTATCCATAACTGATTAGCACAAAAATAAAATTATGCAGAAATGGAGCTGAACCAGAAAACTACGAAAAAATCCGAAACTTAATAATGATCGAGGCGAGAACTAGGTTCTCTGTCCTTAAGACGTTTTTACCCCGCCACACGATGCTTACGGTATATGGTAAAGCGTCTCCCAAGATACAACGATCAAACAACTTGCAAATTAGCACCTTATATGCAAGAACAGCGAACCAAAGGAAAGGAGCACCCTCTGAAAATGCAAAAACCGGAAAGACTGAAAATGGTTTTCAAAGAAAACTGACTGTATGTTATGGACGATTTCTTTTTCTGCTTTCTGTGTGTTAGTATCAAAGAACAAGACTACAGGACTCTATTTATGGATGAGAAAAGCGGTTGATCAGTTTTTCAAACTCACCACTTACCCATGACCATGCATGAATGATTTCCACTTACACACATGGATGCAACCGTCTTTGGAGGGAAGTTATCAGATTTAATTGAATAAGTTTTATTCAAAAATTAATAATGATATTTTACAGGCCCAAACCCGTGATTTCTCATTCAAAGTGGTCGTCCAATGGACCATTTCCAACAAGTGTGCCTTCCTAAATCTGAAGGTGGGCTGGGATTCAGAGAAATTAAAAGCTGGAACACTGCTTTGCTTACAAAATTATTGTGGATCATTCACCAGAAAAGGACATGCTATGGGTCCGATGGATCAATCATGTTTACTTGCGCGGGAACTCCATATGGGATCCGTCTCCAACTAAATCGGACTCCCCTTTGATCAAAAGACTTCTATCCATCAGGGACCTGTTGTGTTACCAAGAAGGGGACGCTGCGGCTGCTATTTTCAGGCTGTCTCGCTGGAATTTTCAGGGCAAGCTAAGAATCTCAAGTGCTTATGACTACTTCCGTTCGAAAGGTATAACCAACGCATGTGCAGAGGACGTTTGGAGGCCTTGTATTCCTCCCAAGCACTCATTCATCCTTTGGTTGAGTGCTAAGAAGAATCTACTAACCAAGGATAAACTTCTCTTTTTAGATATCGACAGGGACTGCATTTTTTGTAGATCGGGAGAAGAATCCGTCCAGCACATTTTCTTCTAATGCCATTTGAGTTCTACCGTTTGGGCAAGTATCAGGCAGTGGCTAGGCATTTCCAGATATCTGTCTTCCATTGCTAGCTCTTTAAAATGGATCAAGAAAGAGGCACGTGGGACAGGATGGCAGAGCATAGGAAAGAGGATGGCTCTTGCATAGACTGTTTACCAACTTTGGATGGCAAGAAATAGGAACATTTACGAAGATCTCAAGCCCAACCCGGACAGCATTATTAGGAGGATTAAAACACAGATATACAAAGTTATATTTTCTTCGTATCCCATGTTTTGATTCACTTTGAATCGTTAGTGTTGTGCGATTTAAATCCCGCAAGTGGACGGATCGTTTACAAGTAATAAAGTGATAAATAAAGTATCGAACCCACGAGAACTAGATACTAATTTAACTAATTAATTTCACAACTTAAATTTTTACAATGTAAAGAAACACAGATTCAATTTTTGTTCGTGTGACTCTAAACTAAATTAACTATCTTAATTAAATTGAAATTAACAATAAACAACTTTGAAAGATGAGAACGAATTAAAGTTTACCAACACTAGGATTCACGAATCCACCGACACGTTTTATAATCAATTATCTGTTAATCACTTTTTAACTTTTAATTACCTTAGATTGAACATCGGCGTTCCTAAATTAATCAAAAGCCTCTCTCGATGGTCAATCAATTCTATATGTTATGCGAACCTAATTATCTCTAATTAAGCTTCGAACATAAACACATGCATTAAAATCTCAAGAACATCTAAATAGATTTCATAAAGCATAATAGTAATCTCTATCTATTATTGGACCCTATGTTATTTAATACCACGTGCTTCATCTATATTGAATCTCTCGACTTCAATATAAATCTCAATATATTCTAATGGTGATCAAGCATTAAAATAATGAAAAAAACTGCATAAAGAATAATCAACCCAAGAGCAATTAATTACTAAAAAGGAAAAACTTCTAATTAATTAAAAACGCGAGGTTTCATCGTTCATCCTAGAAAAAGTAAATTAGCCGGACATGATTTCGTCAATTATGACAATAATTGACTTCATCATGATCCGGCGAAAGAAAAAGAAGAAGAAATAAATACAACCCGTGACTCTGGCTGAAGAATCTTCAATCCGTGCTTTGATCTTCGATTCTCCTCTTGTATCTTGTTCCCAAATTCGTCTCCCCATTCTGGCTATTATCTGTCTTATTTATAATGTTCTCCAACCCTCCAAGACGTGTATTTGGTAGTTGAATCAATATGGACTTCGTAGAGTTCTGAATCCATCAGGAATCTGCCAACTGCTGCCGCGTATGCCCATGCGATCGCATGGTTACCAACGTTGCGATCGCATGGTTGGTACAAATTATGTTCTGCAGAAATTCTGGACGCCTTGCGATCGCAACCTTAGTTAACCATGCGATCACATGGTTAACTTAGGCGTTGTTCCTGATTTTGTTTCTTTGATATTTGCATGCTAAGCCCTTCAGGTCTCTTTGTCTGTTCAATTTAGTCTTCTTTTCTTCTGTTTGCTCTCTTTTCATCCGATTAACACTTGAATTTGATTATTTCCTAATTTGAACAAAAATAACACACAATTATACCGAAAATAAAATAAGAGTACTCATAATTATCCATTTTTGTAAGTTCAGATACGTACAAAATTGTACTTATCAAATACCCCCAAACTTGAACTTTTATTCGTCCTCGAATAAACTAGCTAAAAATAATCATGCACTTAATAAAATAAGCAGTAACATGCTTCTCAATATAAATAGCTTGCCGTTCTTACTTCAGCTTAAAAAGAAAAACTTATAATTCATGATGAGTGTTCAGGTAATACTATTGCAAACGTGATTCTACTTAACCGATACTTGATATGTGTGTGAGAGTAGTTAATCTGATCCACTAAATTTCTATAGTGGTGATAACCCAACCGCTTGGTCAACTTTTCTTTTCCCTCTCGTAAGGTACACTTCTCCCAAAATGATGTTTTCTCTCAAATCCCGAGATTTTGGTTCAAAGGTAACACTTTGCTCATTATTTTCTTGTTCGAGGTTGGTTGAGAAAACTAATAATCGTGACAACCTAAGTATATGAAGATTTTCCAATTTATCAGTACTTTCGACCAGAAAGTTTCTACTAAGTAAGTCAAACCCATTAGTAATCTAATCTCCATATTTACTGCAAAGAATTTTTCACTGGACAGAAATAAATTTTTTTTATTTTTTTTATTTTTTTATAGATCTTATGTGCAAAACTCAATCCATTAAGCTTTCTAAATGACTCATGTAACGAGCTTGAGGTCAATGACTCCCAGGTCTTTCGAACCTTAGGGCATCGGATTTTGAGAAACCCCTACGGGCCTTTTCACTCAAGTCAAATAGGCTACGAAAAGAGTTATAAGATATTAATAAGGTGCAAAACTCAGTCCATTAAGCTTTCTAAATGACTCATGTAACGAGCTTGAGGTCGATGACTCCCAGATCTTTCGAACCTTAGGGCATCGAGTTTTGAGAAACCCCTACGGACATTTTCACTCAAGTCAAATAGGTTTCGAAAGGAGTTAAGCAATAATAAAAATAATTTTGTTCCTTGCGTGCAATAAGTTCATGCTAGGGGATTAGATTCCTAACATTCGGTCAATACTTAACTTCTTCTAACTGGTCTAAAGTGCTCCACACAATTTTTTTCAACATACATGGAATCAATCATAACCTAGATAGCCACAATCACAGCTTATCTACCACACTTTCTCACTATATTAGTTACTTGGTTGAGATACAGATGATTGTTAGGTTCAAACAGGGTATCCTATTGTTTTCAACTTAAGTGCACCAACATAGTTAAAAAAATCATCTTAACTGACCGACACAACACTATCTAACATGGTCAAATAGTCTCACATTTAACCAATAGTAATAATTTGTTCACAAGTCATTGATTAAAGCGAAATAATTAAATAAAAAGTTGCATCATTAGCCGGCAAGACTATTCATATCACATAAATATGCACACAAATAAATATAAATAAATTTTTTTTAACAAAAATAAATTAAAAACCAAATATCAATTATCAATTATCGAATCAAGTAAATTTTTCATTTGAGTCCATTACCCTCAAACTTGAAAGAAACGTTGTCCCCAATGTAAAATTTAAAATCAAAAGATTAGAGACTTCCCTGAGATAGATCTAACGGTGCCGGGAGAAAAGGTGTGATAAGATGAAATGGAGGGGAAATCTGTACAGGTTAGTCGACAAATCTTTGTTTGAATGTCATCCAGCCAGCCTGCAAGTTGTAACCCTAAAAAGAAAAGAAAAAAAAAGAACTTAAAATTTTATTTTTTTTTTAAGAAAAACAAAATTCAAATTTTTTTTTTTTAAAAACGAAATTCAAAAAAAAAAATTTATATAAATTTAAAATAATTGAACAACGTAATTATGCAGGATGACGATGATTGTATCCTCAAAACCTAAGAATTAAAAGCTTACTTTAAATCCTAAAAACCTTAAACATGCAAATTGTCAATTGAAATCCTAAAATTGAAATAATACGAAATTTGAATAAATAAAAGGGTAGAAAAATGGGTTACCTCCTATTGAGCGCTTCTTTAAATCATTAGCTTGACTTTGTCGTGATGATCGCTCAAGACACTTTGAATAGATCTTTGGTGGCCTTGCTTTTCTTGCTTTGATCGACTTTAGAACCATTTTTGTTTACCTTTCAGAGCTTGATTTTTCCCTTATCATATTGATATGATTTTGTTTTGCCACCATGCTCGAATTCAATTAAGAAAATTTCAGCCTCCTCATCAGATTTGATCACAGAAGACGGATGGAATTCCTCTTTCTGCACATACTCTTCTTCTCTAAGTGGTACATCTTGATGTTGGGTAACAACTTTATCATTTAAACTCCCTGTCTTCTAGTCAATGGCATCAATCTCGAAACAAGAATCTTGAGAACTTGGAAATTTAATTGCTTTAAACACATTGAATGTAATGTGCTCATCATTCACTCTCAGCATAAGTTCTCCTTTTTGAACGTCAATTACTGCTCGACCAGTAGCTAAGAAAGGTCGACCCAAAATGAGTGGTACATCCCTGTCTTCACACATATCCAGAATAATAAAATCAGCAGAGAATATGAACTTGCCCACTTTCACCAATATGTCTTCAACTATTCTTCTTGGACGTTTGATTGTTCTATCTGCAAGTTGTAGTGTTACTGTTGTTGGCTTTGCTTCTCCTAAACCGAGCTGTTTAAAAATAGAATAAGGCATTAGATTCACACTAGCACCCAAATCACATAAAGCTTTATCAAAAAATAAACTACCAATAGTGCAAGGAATATTAAAACTCCCTGGATCTTTTAATTTCGGCGGTAGCTTGTTTTGCAATATGGCACTGCATTCCTCAGTTAGGGCGACTGTTTCATGCTCCTCCAACTTTCTTTTGTTTGAAAGAATGTCCTTCATGAATTTAGCATAGCTAGGCATTTGAGCTAATGCATCAGCGAAATGTATGTTGATGTGAAGCTTTTTGAATACATCCAAGAATTTTTTGAATTGCTGGTCTAGCTTATGTTGTCGTAGTCTTTGAAGAAATGGAATTGGGGGGACGTAAGCCGGTGGTGGAATATAAGCTGGTGGAGAGTTCCAGTTTTCTTGTGCAACTTTTGTATTTGGTTTGTTTCCTCTCTCTTTGTTGGACACAGTTTCCTTTTCTACACCTGGTCTAGTCACATGAATCTCTGGCAATTCAAATCCGCTTCTCGTGGTGATTGCATTGACTTGCTCTTTTGGGTTGACCTCTGTATTGCTTGGCCATATGCCTGGTTGTCGCTCGGTTAACAGTTTAGCCAACTGCCCAATCTGATTCTCCATATTCTTTATCGAGACATCTGTCCTTTTTTGCATCTCCTTTAGCGCAGACTCCATGCGTTCTGACAATTTAGCAACTGTATCCTCTAATCCTCCTTCTCTTTCCTGGGGTCTTCCCTGATTTGGCTGATTTTGAATGTTTTGGTTATTGCCATAGGAGAAGTTTGGATGATTTCTCCATTCTGGATTGTAAGTCTGTGAGTATGGATTATTCTGCTGTCGCTGAAAGTTCTGAGCATATGCAGCTTGGTCAAGTAATGGCATATCAACTTTTGTCAATGGATACTCTGAAGACTGATGGTTTGCTCCGCAAGTTACACATATTGGCAAGGACATCTGAACCATATTGGCTGACTGAGAATATTTCATTGCTTCCATTTGCTTTGCCAATGTATCAATTTTCGCCAGTACAAGTGAATTAGTGTTCACTTCGTGTATTCCTGCTGTTTTCTTCTGCAATCCTCTTTCTGGCCACATAATAAACTGTTCACTCATGATTTCAAATAAATCGTAAAGGTCACCGGTGGATCTATTTTGGATAGAGCCACCTGCTGCAGAATCTACCAAAGAACGACTGGTTGGAGTTAGTCCAGAGTAAAAATAATGATTTTGAGCTGCTAAGGGGAAACCATGACTTGGACACTTTCTGAGAAGTTGTTTGAATTTTTCTCATGCCTCGTGAAAATTTTCCAACTCAGATTGTTGGAAATTGGAAATTTCATATTTCAGTCTGTTTACTCTGGCCGGAGGAAAATATTTCAGTGTAAATTTTTGGATCAGATCTGACCAAGTAGTGATACTCTCTGGTGGTAGAGAATCTAGCCATTCTCTAGCTTTATCCTTCAATGTATGTGGAAAGAGTCTCATCTTCAGTGCTTCTTCATTAACACCGTGGTATTTGAAATTTCCACAGTATTCATCGAAGCGAGAAATATGGTAATGAGGATTTTCATCTGTCATCCCATAAAACGGCAAATTGTTCGAAAATAAATTCATCACATCTGGCCTCAACTGGAAGTTGTCGTGTCCATAAGGCGGATAGACTATGCCGGACCGATTCTCAACAATAACTTCAACTGGTCGAGCTATTGGTGCTTGATTATGTATCAAATCTGCAGGTAGTTGATCATGTACTTGGTGGTCTGTCATTGTGTCTTTTTTCTGTATTTTCTTTTCTCGTTTTTCACGTTGTCGTCGGTGAAAGCTTCATTCAATTTCTGGATCTAAATCAAATAGATCAAGATCTTTTGTACGGGGCATGCACACTTAACACCTGAAAAATTAGAAAATATATACAATTCAGCAGTATCACGAAAAATTTAAAATACAAATAAAAATAAAAATAAAATAAAATAAAATAAATATAAATAATACTAAAAAGAATTATTAAAAGCTAAATTATAAACTAACGTAGCAATCAATAAAACTAGTCCTCGGCAACGGCGCCAAAAACTTGTTGTGCGATTTAAATCCCGCAAGTGGACAGATCGTTTACAAGTAATAAAGTGATAAATAAAGTGTCGAACCCACGAGGACTAGATACTAATTTAACTAATTAATTTCACAACTTAAATTTTTACAATGTAAAGAAACACATATTCAATTTTTGTTCGTGTGACTCTAAACTAAATTAACTATCTTAATTAAATTGAAATTAACAATAAGCAACTTTGAAAGATGAGAACGAATTAAAGTTTACCAACACTAGGATTCACGAATCCACCGACACGTTTTATAATCAATTATCTGTTAATCACTTTTTAACTTTTAATTACCTTAGATTGAAAATCGGCGTTCCTAAATTAATCAAAAGCCTCTCTCGATGGTCAATCAATTCTATATGTTATGCGAACCTAATTATCTCTAATTAAGCTTCGAACATAAACACATGCATTAAAATCTCAAGAACATCTAAATGGATGTCATAAAGCATAATAGTAATCTCTATCTATTATTGGACCCTATGTTATTTTATACCACGTGCTTAATCTATACTGAATCTCTCGACTTCAATATAAATCACAATATATTCTAATGGTGATCAAGCATTAAAATAATGAAAAAAACTGCATAAAGAATAATCAACCCAAGAGCAATTAATTACTAAAAAGGAAAAACTTCTAATTAATTAAAAACGCGAGGTTTCATCGTTCATCCTAGAAAAAGTAAATTAGCCGGACATGATTTCGTCAATTATGACAATAATTGACTTCATCATGATCCGGCGAAAGAAAAAGAAGAAGAAATAAATACAACTCGTGACTCTGGCTGAAGAATCTTCAATCCGTGCTTTGATCTTCGATTCTCCTCTTGTATCTTGTTCCCAAATTCGTCTCCCCATTCTGGCTATTATCTGTCTTATTTATAATGTTCTCCAACCCTCCAAGACGTGTATTTGGTAGTTGAATCAATATGGACTTCGTAGAGTTCTGAATCCATCAGAAATCTGCCAACTGCTGCCCATGCGATCGCATGGTTACCAACCTTGCGATCGCATGGTTGGTACAAATTATGTTCTGCAAAAATTATGGACGCCTTGCGATCGCAACCTTAGTTAACCATGCGATCGCATGGTTAACTTAGGCGTTGTTCCTGATTTTGTTTCTTTGATATTTGCATGCTAAGCCCTTCAGGTCTCTTTGTCTGTTCAATTTAGTCTTCTTTTCTTCTGTTTGCTCTCTTTTCATCCGATTGACACTTGAATTTGATTATTTCCTAATTTGAACAAAAACAACACACAATTATACCGAAAATAAAATAAGAGTACTCATAATTATCCCTTTTTGTAAGTTCAGATACGTACAAAATTGTACTTATCAGTTAGCTTTGACAGCATAGTTTGCATTTTGGTTTTCTTTGTTATAATCCTAAGGATGCCCAGTATTTTTGTACATCTTATTCTACTTATCTTTGTTGTGTTCTATACCTTGTGATTTAGTAGGCGCTTTATTTTTCTGATTTGTATTTCTGAATATGCCTAGCTTACTTGTACAGAATCCTTTTTTATCTATATATTTACATTTTTCGATTAAAAAAAAAAAAAAAAACTTCCCCATTTTTATTAGCCCAGTGGGGCAAGAGAGTATGTAAACATACGTTATATAAGTAGTGTACACTGCTAATCACTGCGACGACTCGAAACAAACATCGACAATGATGTTTAATTAGCCGATGGAAGAACTTAATTTCCCTTTCAAATTCATATTGCAACCAAAACTTAGCATGGATCATAAATGAAATCCCATGTGTGTCCCCATTAAAATGCAGATTAAATCTAAGTCCTATATGACTAAAACTTCCCAATTCAGCATAACGTCAAATGTACTAAACTGCATAATCACATCAAAATGTCCCCATTAAAGTATTGCCATAACACACAATATTCAGATTCATAATCACATCCGTGATCCCCCATCACACCCCTTGCAAAAGAAGTAGATCTTAGTATTAAGCCTTTGCATTCTTGCAACCTGGGATTCTGCATATGCATGAAATGTTACTGTCAGAGATAAAAATGTAATTTGCAGATTCTATATCTTAGGTATTAACGGAAGTAGCTGGAAAGAAGTTCGTGCAACAATGGCCTGCTACAGAATCTTCATTGGAAAATTTATCAGAAAATAGTAGTAGTATATAAAACGGGAATTATACTTTTAAGGAATATTGTAGCAAATGTTTGGAACCAGAAAAAATCATATTCAACATAGTTGATGAGTCGAGATCTGTTTAACGATCACGGCACTTAGGATTCATG
>CM059042.1:45087455-45139955 GCA_030279155.1 Forsythia viridissima
TGACAATTTACAAATATTTTTTGTAAGGCTATATGTTTTTAATTAAGAGATATTTTTGTTTTGAACAATGTTCTAAAAAGTATAAAGTGTGGTTAGACGTAGACATCGAGTTTCAAGCTTTTTATACCTAGGCGAAAGCGACATAAGGGCAAAACGAGGATGAGGTTCCATAGTGATTCCAAGAGTCCCCACAGGATGAGGTTCCATAGTGATTCCAAGGAAAAAGAAAAACAAACACAAAAAATAAAAAATTGCAACCAACCTCTTGCCTCCACCACTTCTTCTCCCAGAGACGAATTGGGGCCTCATTATCGACGAGGAAGAGGTTCTATAGTGATTCCAAGAGTCGCTAAAATGCCACTTTTCTCTCCATTTCTGTGTCTTTTTCTAATCAGTTTAGGGAGTTCGAAACATCTTTGCCCTTGTGAAATTTTGTATGCACTAGCCATTGAGTTGGACCTTCATGAAGGTTGTTGTGAGATTACAATCCTGGAGTGAATTTGAGCTGTGTTAGGGGTTTGATTTTCATTCCAGATAATTGACTTGCTAGCAAGGAATTCTAATATGCACAAAACAGTATATAGATAGAGGTTTTTTTCTTTTCTTTTCTTTTTGATTTTTTATGTTTGGGTAATTAAAGTATTTCGAACAAACAGCCTATGATTTCCTTTTTCTTTTTTTTTTTATTTCATCAAAAATCATTGCAAATCAGAAAGGCTCTTCAATTGGGCAAGAAATGAGAAATTAGTTTGTCTAAAATGACTATGAGAGTTGCACTTGTGCTTGGTATTCATTTATTCAATGTCAAATTTTAAGTATTGTTATAAAATAGAAACAATATTACTAATAGATTCAGGAGCAGATATGAATTGCATACAAGAATGATTAGTTCCCACAATCTATCTTGAAAAAACAAAAGAAAAAATAATCAATGCAGATACTACCAGTCTCAAAATAAAATACAGAATTTCAATTGCTCATATTTACAATCAAGGTACGTGTTTTAAGACAAATTTGTAGTGGTGAAAAATATAAATAGTGAAGTAATTCTGAAAAATCCTTTTTTGCAATCTATTATGGGAAAATTGTCTAAAAGTCATCTACAAATGACTTGTTTCAAATTAGGTCAAAACAAATTTCAAAATTGTTAATAAGTCATACTTTCATCAAATTTTCATATTAATTCCAAAATTATCCCTATGATCTATATTTCCCATACACTGCCGCAGCCACCACTATTTCCACCACCACCACCACCACCACCACCACCACCACCACCTCCACTACCACTGTCGCCGCCGCCGCCGCTGCCACCGCCGAGTCAAGAGAACATTCCAAAATCTTATTTGGTGATGGAGTAAACTTGGAAGCTGCAAAAATCGTTGGAGATCTTTTTCATTGAACCCATAGCCACCTGCCGGATTTCATGGAACCCATAGCCACCTGCCAGATTTTTTCTGCTTTTATGTTGTGATCTTTTTTCATTGTTCTCTTTTTTTCACAATCTCTTGAAGCAACGATATTTTTTTCCCCATTAAGCGTCTTCTCGAAAAATCTGAAAATTCTTAAGCACAAATCATTTATAGCTCTTGTTTTCTGCAAAAGTATACTGAAGGAAGAGTTGCATTCTTGTTAGAATACGCGACAGATTCTATAGATAATCTTCAAGATTTCAGCAACTGTTATATCGTATTCGTTGAGATCTGGATCTACTGATTTGTTCTTTTCAATAACCTTAAAGATGGTTTTGCCCTTCAAAATTTCTATTAGAGACTGTTGCTCACTTGAATTTTGAACTGTCCTGGATGAAAAAAATTCATTATTAGTCTGATTCTAGTTTTGTATTCGTGCATCTGTTGGTTTTCCCTTATTTTTCTTTGTTTTTTCTTGGGGGAAGGTGCTGGAGGTTGAGTAAACCTCTTATTTTTCCTTTGTGGTTCATACTTCCACATAGGAATGCTTCGTTGGTTTATGTTGTCTGCAGCCAGCATGCATTTTCACTTCTTTGTTGAAGGTTTGGTTTGTAATGGGTAGTTTTGTAATCAAGAATGAGAAATATTATCATAAACACATTTGTATTATAATACTGTATTATAGAAAATATTAAGGAAGATTTGTTTGATGAATTTCTGTAGAGTTGCCATGATTTGTTATTGTAAATAGCAGCTTGAATTTCTATAGGAATGAAAAAGTTCGATGTGTGATACTGTTTGAATGTCTTAGGTTTGTCTATGATACTGTTTTAATCAATGATACTGTTTTGTTTAGGTAATGTGCATTAGTATATTTTGATATTGTTTTAATCCTATTATACTGTTTGAATGTCTTAGTTTTAATCCATGATACTGTTTTGTTTAGGTAATGTGCATTAGTATATTTTGATATTGTTTTAATCCATGATACTGATTTAATCATATGATACTGTTTGAATGTCTTAGTTTTAATCCATGATACTGTTTTGTTTAGATAATGTGCATTAGTAAATTTTGATATTGTTTTAATCCATGATACTGTTTTAATCATATGATACTGTTTGAATGTCTTACTTTTAATTTATGATACTGTTTTATTTAGGTAATGTGCATTAGTATATTTTGATACTGTTTTAATCCATGATACTGTTTTAATCCATGTGGAATGAATTTTATTTATGATACCGTGCTTTTATCTTTGATATTGTTTAATTATGGTAATGTTTGAACCCGTGATACTGTTTGAATATTTTAGTTTTGTCTATGATACTGTTTTAATCCATGATAATATTTTGTTTAGGTAATGTGCATTAATATAATTTGATACTGTTTTAATCCATGTTTTAATCTATGATACTGTTTTGTATAATACAGTATCAAACAAAACACATGACTAATTAAACAGTATCAAAGATAAAAGCATGATATCATAGTCATGTGTGTTGTTTGATATTGTATTATGCAAAACAGTATCACAATAGAAATGAATATAGAATTGGTACACGTGCTCAGAATTTTTATTATAATATGTTTTCAGAATGGTCTCGACGAGACGGTCAAGAACAGTCGCTTTGCTATTGCGTATGATAGATTTTACCCATTTGAAGTCGTCTCTTTAGCTTAAAATGGCAATCTTTAATTTTTTTTTTCTCAAAACAGTATTACAAATCCTCTAAAACAGTATTACGGATAAATGTACATCCTTTTGCTGCAAATTAAAGCTCTTCCAAGGTATCTGGGTCCCTTAAAAGCAAACACATACTTCAGAGCAATACCAAGATGAAGAAAGAAGAACTACCAATCATTCTCAAGTTAATGGGAAGTCATGCAAAGGGTTCTCATCTAAAACTATGAACAATGTTTCTAATTCTTCCCTTGACTTAGAACATGTTTGAGATTCAATTAGGACATAGATTCTTATTGGATAGATAAGTATAAATATATAAGATGTTTAATGGTAGGTAGACGAATTAATCAGTAGAGAATAAACAAGAGAATAATATTGTTCTTAAAATGTTTCATTAGTAGTACAAAATCATAGGTTTAACAGTATCACAAAAAAACATTATCACAACAAAACAGTATCACAAAAAACAGTATCACAACAAAACAATATAACCACAACACAATATCACAAGTAGCGTTTTTTTACAATTAAGGGTATGTTGGTCTTTTAGCTCTAAAATGTGACTTTAATTGAATTAAGTTTTGAGCATATGACTTCAAAGCCCATAAGTGTCCAAACAGCGACCGGCCCTGAATTTACCCATCTATTATATCTAGAGTTGGTAAATGGGTCGGGGCGGCCCACTAGAACAGGGCCACACTTGAAACTGGATTGGGCCGGCCCGACCCAATTTTGTGCGGGCTAGAAATATGATGGCCCAATCCATCGGGCCAACCCGATCTTAATTTTATCTTCTTTTTTTTAAATAATTTTTTTATACAATCTAATACAATGTATCAAATACAATTTTAGATAAATTTAGACAATATATATTTTGAGATTTTCAATAGATTAATTTATAAAATTGGGACTCTCATGTATTAGTCAATAGATAAACTTCAATTTTCTTTCAAAATAATAATATTGTTTTAGTTAATTGTAAACTATTTTTTGACACTTTTTTATAAAAATATAAATAGTAAAAGCATGCTAGTAAATTAAAAAGTTTACTTATAAGTAAATTTAAAATAAATAATTTACTTGTCACACCAAACATAATTTGGATTGAAATTTGAATTAAACTAAATTTGAATTAAATCTAAACAATTTTATGTTGGAACTTGGGATTCGTGGACTAATGTTTCAAAAACAGATAATTTGAATTGAAAACTTGGACTTAGGCCATTTTAAATTAATATTATTTGGATCATGTATTATGGCTATTCATAAAATGAACGATTAGTATTAAGAAGAAAAAAAAATTGGGCTGGGCTAGTCGGTCCAAGCCATATAGGTTCGGTTTGTTTGGGCTAAGACCAGCCCAACCCAAATTTCGGGGTTATATGGGCCGGCCCACGGATTAGACCAATTTTGCCACCTCTAGTTATATCCCATTATTGTAAATGAACGAGAATCTTTTCCATCAAAAGGTAAAAATGTAAATATCTTAAAACATTATTCTATTTTTGAAGCAAATATTAATACTATTACAAATGAAGAAAATAATTCTTGTGAAAAAAGTGATAATGAAATATGTTAAAAAAAAATTCAATAATTTTTGGAAACAACAAATGTATCTAGTGTTCCTCCTAAAAGAGTCAATAGGTTTCCTATCTATAGTGGCTCAAAAATCTATTTTTCTTCTTTTCTTAACAATTGTATCACAGGAACACATATGGAATCAAATATTTTCTAGAGGAGCAAACAAAAAATTTAGGCCCTTAGAAAGGAATAAATTTGGATGAGGCTTAACAATGCCTCCTAGATAGCCTTTGAAATTTCAAAAAGGGTAATTATATTCACAGCACACTATTTATTAACCATACCATATTTTAAATGTAATAAAAATTTTCAATTATTGCTCATTTTTACATTTATATCCTTCATTTTTTTTTTATCACATTCTTAACGTCAACCTATTAATTTACATGTCTTTTCTTTGTCTTTAATGATGATTTGTCCAAAAAGTTAATAAGAATGTTGTAAAAAGATTTGTCCGCCTCTCGTATTTTCAAATAAGCAAAATAAATAACAAATACAAAAGTTTGACAAAATAGTTTCTCATCATTTCAATGCACATTAGCAGAATATTTAGACATAATTGTCATTAGAGATGTACGAGATGTAAAAATTAATGAAAAAAATGCGATGAAAAATATTTAGAGACTAAGTATCAAAATGTCAAAGGTTGAAGGACCTTCATTGCAATTAAAATGTGGTGTAAATAACAAAAACCGTAGTATTAATATAATTACCCTTCCAAAAATCTAGAGAAAATAACTCCAATCTCTTAAACGCCCTCAATGCATTAACCATCTACTTCACCACTGCCAAAAACCCAAAATAGCCCAAACAAAACGATCTAACAAACCAACTAGCCATTCAAAACACACCAAAAGTATCAGCAAGAACAAAAAGTGAAAAAATTGAGTGGACTGATTTTGAAAAAGAAATTTTTTTCCCAATCAATCAGACAACTCCCGTTATCAGATATGTGCAAAAGAATAATCAGAGATAAAACAAAGGAAATAATATTGTTGACCTCCAAAACTGCACTATGAAATTTCATATGTTTGGGATTCCTATCATGGCAATAGCACAATACATGTCCAAAAACATACCTATTCCACATAATGATTCCTTTTGACGAAGAAGATTGTAAGTGTCGTCTTACTTACAACATTTGCAAGATTTGCATTGACCTAAGGGTCTACAAAAACATGAAAATTGCATTCAAATGTGAAGATGTTGAATTAAGTCTAGCTCTGATTATGGATTATGGGCTCTTACACCAAATAACATTCGCACGTCTAAAGCAAACAACACAATTTGGAAGATAATTGGCAACATGGGTCCTCAATAGTTTTTCCACAACTAGGAAAAATATTATTGAAGCACCAATTGAAAGTAAGGCCCCCAAATAGGAATCAATGAATTTATTCCAGCTCAAAATTGGATCTATCTGGAAGCACGATGTGAAAGGCCAATCCTCAGAACTGACGAAGTTCCACGTCTGTGCAATATTATTCTTATGGAGGAACCATTGGAACATTGGAGAGTACACCCTTATACGAGTACAGCATGCTAGAGATCCAACCATACAATTGATTACTGAAGACAACATACAAAAAATATACTCCAGATATGATATTCCAAAAATATATTTCTCGATAATAAAAGAGTATTCATCACTCACTGAGTGTATTGTGACAAAGAAAATAAACTAAATGAAGAACTACACAACATAAAGGGGGTAACTACAAGAAGAAGAATTTGCTGGAGCTAAATTCTAGGAAAACAATTTTGGAGACGAATGACTTCAAAATCTAAACAATATAATGAAATGGTAAAACAAAATATTACTAAATGTTCTTTACTTTTATTTCAAATATTTTTTTTGAAAATTTTTTTTATGTGAAAATACATAAAGACATTAATGACAAGACTATGGGCCTTTCTCAAAGAAGGCATAGACAAGATAATGTCATCACAAAGGGTCGTACATATCTTAGGGGTAATCGACGAATAGAAGGAATACAGGAAGATAAGACCGTCAGAGGTCACACCGCCAAAATTGTGTTTCCAAGAACTTCTGGACTTCGATTTTCAATCAGTGGAGTGATAGTTAAAGAAACCTAAAATGAAGGTCAATAGCGCAACACTATAACTCTATGAAGCCATGCACGTAGATATTTTTGTTTAGGGGCTTGAAACATTTTAAATAGTAAAGTAACTATTTTAAAACCAAATAAATTTTGATGATTGACATGAAATTTCACACAAAGTACAATGACCAACAATGTTTTTACCAACATGTATATTCAAAAGTTCAACCCTATAATGAAAAATTATGAACTTTAGGCAGTTTTCAAAATTTTCAACCTACTTGAAAATTAGTTGTTGAGGGTATCAACCATCATCCTCTTAGGCTTGGTTTGGTATCGATGTGTTTTTAAGAAAATCAATTTTTGCTGTGCTACAGAAAGAATCAGATCTGGTAAGAATTAGATAAGTGTTAGGTAAACTCTTGTTTCAAAATTAATGTATGTTTGAAAAGCAGCATTTGAGCGTCTGGTAAACAAAAGTGATTTATTACTGTAATGGTATTAAATTACTAAAAAGGACATTAATTATAATAATATTATTTTATATTATTATTATTATCATGTAGGGATGGGTTCGGGGCGGGTCGGCCATTCCCATACCCGCCCCGTCGGGGATTTTTGGAAAGCGGGGCGGGGATCGGGGCGGGTGCGGGTCGGGGCGGGTATAAGAAAATCTCCATTTATCGCCCCGTTTAATTAATTAATTATATTATTTTTTATTTTTTTTACATATAATTTAAATTTTAAAATATAAAAATAAAATAAAATAAACTATTCGGGACGGGTTCGGGTAAGGCGGGGCGAGGATCATGATCCCCGCCCCCGCCCCGTTTAGTAATCGGGGCGGGGATTCCCCGCCCCATTAGGGTCGGGGCATGGCGGGGCGGGTCGGGGACGGGTTTTTTTGCCACCATCCCTATAATATCATGAGTGATAAAATTTATTTTTTCCTTTTATATTAATATGTAATATTGTCAAATATTTTTAACAAGATATTGCATTCACTATTATTATTTTAAAATAAAAATAATAAAAATCTAATAAATTTCAACATTTATAAGAATTATAAAATAAAAAGCATAGTCAATATAGTGCAAAAATTAATTAAATTTATATTATTTTTTTGCATCAAATTTGCATCAATTCGATTTCTCAATTTCTCCATTTTTATATAATAGGAAAAATATCAAATAATTTTAAATTATCATTAATGAGTTGCAAAATCCAGCTTTTCAATTTCTCTATTTTCATATAACAAAAAAAAAATCAAATAAATTTAAATTATCTTTCATATTTGAACTTGTAGTGATTTGATCTCTCAATTTCTCCATTCCAAATAATATAAAAAAAAAAAATTATTTAAATTATTGTCCATTCATCAAACTTGCGGCAATTTGGTTTCTCAAGGTTTTTATTTCTTGTGTTCCATTATCGTTGATATTGCGATGTTGTCTTTCAATCTCATCACTTTCCATCTCTTCATCATTATTGTCATTTTGGTCAATCTCAGTATCTTTAAAATGATGATCACGTCTAGCGTGCCTT
This sequence comes from Forsythia viridissima, assembly GCA_030279155.1. Classification (NCBI taxonomy): domain Eukaryota; kingdom Viridiplantae; phylum Streptophyta; class Magnoliopsida; order Lamiales; family Oleaceae; genus Forsythia; species Forsythia viridissima. Next base: position 45,095,744 of record CM059042.1, read on the forward strand.
CTTATGTAGTTATGCAGTGCATCGTTGTAATAACTATCTTCACTTGCTTCGTGAAAGGATAATTAGGCATTTCTCTTAAAATCTTCCATCTTTTTTTTTCAAACTTCAGAAGTTCGTTCAATAGCACTTCTTAAAGAAGAATGAGCATGATTAAACACTTCTTGATAACCAGTTGGTTGGCTACCTCGTCGAAAATCTGGAATGTGGTATCTCTCACCTTTATAAGGTCCTAAATATCCATTCATTTGTGGGTATCCAGCACCAACAAGATAGTATTTTCCTGTTGAATATAAATGATATTTTTATTAGTAAAAATTGTAAGAGTGTAAAAATTTAACTATAGAAAATAGAAAATGTAAGTATTTTAATGAAAGAAAAAATACATTTAAGAGGTTTAGGAAAATTTAAATTAGAATTGTTCTAAGCAGACAAAAACACTCACGTGTCGTTCCTTCCCAACCTGCATATGCAAATATAAATTGCATATCAAAATTACATGCTTCCATTACATTTTGAGTGGGTATCCATTTCCTTCCAATATACGGTATTTGATCTTCCATGGGTATTGAGACTGGAACATGTACCCATCGATATCACCAATACAATTCTAAAAATTAAACAAAATAAATATTTTAATTAGCAAGTATAATTTATTTTTACTATTAAATTATTAAATATATTAATTACCTTGAAATGAGGCATATATTTGGAATTTTTCAAAATTTTTTCAAGAGTATCATTAAAGTCTGGGTCTAATGGCTTTCTCACATTGGCTACAACAAACAATATCTAGCAATTTATCGAAATATCTACTCACTGTCTCACCAAAGCTTTGAAATCTTTCTTATGCTAACCTATTTCCTACCCCATGTCCTAAAATATGTAGAAACATTCTTAACATCTCCATTGCTGACATTGCAACTCATTGCATAATCTAAAAAATACATCTTTTTCCATTCTAAACATTCTATGTCATTGTTTTTAATTCTCTTACAATACTTCTGTCAACCAAATATTACCTGTTTGACTAAAATTCATACAAGATCTTTTATAAATATATCTATAATAATAGTGTTCAATGAGATGAGCACAAACATATACAAGTTGATAATTAAACTCATTATTCTCTTTTTATGTATCTATTATTTGAAAATAAACATGTAATAGTAACACATTGCCATTTAACATCATCATAACATAAAATGCATAAATAATTTTAATTAACAAAACATCATCAAAATCAATATCTTTTACATAACCAGAAATGATAAAGAAAATAAATGGCACTTGATAAAAAGTACTCCATTTTCCTAGACAAAAGATGATTAAATTTCTACATTGGCGAATCTAACATTAGTTGATAATTAAGCCATTTAAACATAGCACCTAGTTCTTTTATTGTGGAAAACATCCATCTCTTCACTTTAATTTCAAAAAGTTGACATCCTAATAACCAAAACTTGTTTCCTTTCTCTACTTTAGGTAAAGATTCATATACTTGCATTATTTCAGGAATACTGCAGCTAGACAAGTCGGTGCGGGGTATTACATTATTTCTAACATCAGTTGTTTCAACAAATCTACCAATTTGTTGTCCCAAGAACATTGCACCTCAAACTTTTTCTCTACCAACTTTTTTGATATTCTCTTCCTTTTTATATTTTGTGCCAAGTGTTTCAAATGTTCTCTTATTTTTATTTCTTTGGATCTCTTCAATTTCTGAATCATCATCAGAATCATCACCACCATCAATTGGAACAATATCATCATCAGTGACACAACTCCAACCCCGTCGCTTCCATAAGTTACCCTGCACAAAGTGCAAGACGTATTATTTGTGATAGGACATTAAGGTAATGAACTCACTCCCTTATTTACCATACAACAACCAAAAGAAAGACTTCGGAGTGAAAAATCTTCTATCTTATATCTCAGGATCCACGCAAGAATTCTATAAAACTGGGCTGGGCGTGCCTCTACGTTTAAATCTGTTACAGACCAAGCTGTGCCACGCGCCGGACAGCCCATGGAGCTGGGCTGTGTGCCTCAAATTTAAAAAATTAAATAAATAAATTTGATTTTTCTCTTGGAAATGGACTATCCATTAGTTGAGAGTGCAACAAATTCTTTTGCTTTGAATTTAGAGTCCAAAAAGAAAAAAAAAAAACTATTTTTGAAAAGAAAAATAATAAATAATAAATACTGAATGGGTCCAGGCCGGCACGGGCCATGACTCCACCAGGCATGGCCCTTTATACAGGTCCATGCGAAAACAATATACATTTTACGTTAATTTAAATCATATCGAAAAATAAAAAGTTTAGAACGTACATATTTTCCGAATTTAACACGTGTCACTTCTTTTTGGGATGAATTATTGATCATAAAGCAATAACGCAACTAGTAAATAGAAATTACCTTCTACCAAGATAAGTTATGCTGCCTACAGGGGATATAACCACAGCTGTTCCCGTACAAAAAACTTCATCAACGTCAAGCAATTCATCCACTGTTACGAACCATTCCTGGACCTAAATATGAATAGATTAACACTATATTAATATCAAAGTGATTTGAAAGGCCTAGTGGACACCCGGGTCTACGGAAGGTACAAGTATAAACTTTTACTACACATAAGAGAATCCTTTAAATGAGCCAGTCTCAAAAGTTATTGCCATAGACATATCAATATCCTGTCTTCACATATATTGTGCCAATTCTTACTCAGGAACCTATAAATTTTTTAATTTTTTTTCAGGTGGGGGGGTGCATTGAAGAGATCTATGGAGTCAGCTTGGCCAGGAAGTGATCAATAAACAGTCAAAATCTATTTTCCCTCGATAGTTGGGCCTTTTAGGTTTTAAGGGCATTAGTACCTACAATAGTTCATTTAAAGTTTTCAGAAGCTCATTGCTGATAGTAACTACTACCTGGAATCCTTGACTGCGAGCAACATCAATTATACTCTTTCGCGTAATACCAGGAAGAATGGTCCCTTTAATTGCAGGAGTTGATATCACATTGCCCTGAAAATAGAACGAGTACATCTGACTTTAGCTTTAATATTTTTACCAATATGATAATTTATAATACGAAGCACCATATGCAGAAAATAAATATTGTCATACAGGAAGGAAGAACAAAAAAAAATAAGTAATGAGAAGTGGAATTTTGAGGAGATCGAGAAGACAAAAAGGTACATCTTAGATTAATAACTGGAAAGAAAATTACTATGTTTGAAAGGTAGCCTTTCAGTCTGAATTATATATCTGAAATGCACAATGGGCCATTTCAAAGTTGTTGAACAACTAATAAAGATTGCTACACAACCATATCCAAACTTCAGGGATATTAAATGGAACTTAAAACTCCTCCGAGACTAATGTCTTGAATATCGGGGTATTAGATTTAAATCCCATCATTTAATGTAGAAAGCCATAAATTGATTATAATTGTTCAGCACAAGTTACTACACGTCAGTCAATTATAGATTATGTCTAAGTGTTAAGATTGAGAAATTCGATCTTCTTGTCGGAATAGATAATATGAAAAGTGTAATCTGCTCATCCACTCAGATTTTATTTTTGTGTCATACTGCAAGGGCCAAAAACATGCCACCAACCCAAAGTGCACAAATTTAAAATGTCTCAAGACCACCACCATAAGGACATTCCAAAATATTCAGCATTTAAATTCCACACTTAAGGTTCCAAACTTTCTTAGCCACCTTACCTATTAGTCTTAGAATATATTTTTGCCTTGTTGCATGAACAACGAATGACGACGACGACGATGATAAAGTCTTCCACAACCAAAAAATTACTAGAGAGATAAAATTTCTATAAAGGAGCATTGTAGTTTACTTAAATCCAATTATAGGCCTCAGTATATGCTAGGATATTTAATGATACTGTGACTTGTCCAACACCTCCTACAAGAAAACTCTAATTCCATGTCAAACTACCAACCTCGTCTTAAGCTAAAGGTAAATACTGTATAGAAAGCAATAATTTCATTTGCATGTGACATTTCACAATGCACTTGATGGCCACAATTGATTCAGTTATTGATATAGTTCCTGCAATTAAAGGAAGGAATGGAACTATAAAGTAGACCATCCAGGAAAAAAATGTACAATTTCCAAAAAAAATAAGGTAACAAGATGCAGTCAATTTATAGAATCACAAGTATAAAATTAACAGAATCGATTCACCTCAAAATGAGAATAACAACTAAGAAAATTCAAAAAATAGTGTACCTTTACAACAAATACATTGCAAGATGAAACCTCTTCCAGATATCTTTTGTGAACACTATCCAGATAGAGAACATCAGAAAATCCTTTTTCTTTTGCAGCACTCTGTGCCTTTAGAACCTAGAAAATATAGTTCTAAAGATGAAAGGATGCATAGGCATAACCATAATATAAAGATTATATCCTTACGTAGTAAAGGTAGTTCCCATCTCCATGGCTTATTAGGTAGCATTAGGTATCAAAACAAACGTAAAATCACCCCAGCCACCCACCCCCTTTTTCCTTGGTGGCAGACCATAACTCCAGAGTCGAAAATATTCGATACGCATATATAAGTCTGTTGCAGCAACAAGTTGCTAAGCACAATTTTTTGAAGTAATTATGGAAATAACATCTTTACATTAAGTATTAAGGTAAAGGAAAAAATTTAACAAAAGAATGGGAAGACAGAAAGCAAAGAATATTGTGGTTATCCATCATTATGATCTTTGGAAGAGACAAAAAATATTCAAGTTAACGTCCACACCACACAGGGGGGGAAAAAAAGTTTACCACGCAAGCAAATACAGAGGCACATAAAGAACTAAGCTAAAGAGGACCCAAATAAGACAAGAATCCACATAAGAGTAGCTTACTGCTGCATAGTTTCCTATAGTCTTAACTCCTCCAGTACCACCAGGTGTTGCTCGATGCATTTCAGTCTCAACTATTAAATTTATTGGTGCCAAACCTTCCTGGAAATATCATAAACAAATTATAACTAAGAGGTTGTGTGAAGTGTGTTAGAAACTGGTACAAAAATTGTGTAAAGAAGAGCATTGATCAACAGAAAATGATACAATAGATATTATGCTTCCGCAAATCACTTACAAAAAAATGATTTTACATACACAAAAGCGAGATGAGATTTGCAGCCAAATAATACCACGTTTGATTAGTTCTTAAGTTAATATTAACAGCAGTAACACATAAGATTCAACAATCCATCTTATCCAGAATGGATATCGTTATCATGTGTTGAAGTACTTATCAAGTCTGTAAGAACCAGTTCGAAGACAGTGAGCATCAAGACAAGCTCCAGGTATAATACAGAACCAAACTAATTCGACTCCTAATTCTATGCCTCCATCCAGTCTCTCTAGTTCTATTCCTTTTTTGTTTTCCCTTTTATCTCTCTCCCAATCAAAATCAGAAGGGTATGAAATTCAAGTACACAACCAAAAGGTTGCAGAGATGGTTCATTGGTCAGAAGGAGTATCTTTGGATGTAATCTAACTCCTCTGTTAAACTACATTACAATATCTTTCTGATAGACTCAAAAATCCGAGTACAGAAAGCCAAATTAATTAATTTATAGTGCTTTCTGACTTTTCACCAGTAGCTACAATCAAATGTTCAAGAAATAGGTCATTCTTCATTAGCATTAGAAGCAGATTTCAGAATGTATTATCGTTGAACAATCGGTTTTATGATTATTAAGCATTGATAAAGGACATTGCAAAAGAGCAGAAACCATATTCCTAACTGTCTTGAAATAGCCTAAAGCAAACAAAATTACATAACTAAAAGAAGATATGATAAAGCAATTGATTCAAGTGGCAACATAATCCCTCAGACAGCCATGATACCTTGAAATAGTTGCCCACAGGCGATACATAAATCAAAAAGGTGTACTCGGGAGCGGGTGCAAGACTTAGAACGGCTCCACTCCCCATAAGCAATGGTCTTATATATAACGAACCTTTACCCAGTGGGGGAATCTGATAGAAGACAGCAAAGCAGACACATTCATTCCTAAAATTATATCTAACATAATAACAATTCAAATTGCAATGCTAATTGTCACGTTACCCATCTTTCATTTGCTAAAACAGTTAGTTTTACAGCTTCCACAAACTGATCTACACTTGGAGAAGGCATGCACATACGCTCTGCACCAGTCCTTAGTCGAAATGCATTTTCCTCAGGACGAAACAGCAAAATATTGCCATCATGTTTCCTATAAGCTTTTAAACCTTCAAATAATCCCTGCAAAATTAATTTCCAAAAATTAATTCAGCGAAAACAGGACAACCTGAATTGAACAACCTCTAAAACTAAAAGAAAACTTGCAAATAAAACCAAAAAAACTGACCTGTCCATAATTTAAAACCCCAGCAGATGGGTTCAATTCAATATTCCCAAAACGCTGTAATTCACCTTTCGAAAAGCTTTCGCCTTGGGAGCATTTCATAATATACATGTAATCAGTGGGCATAGACCCAAAACCAAGGTTGTCCCAATCAATTTCAGCTAATTCTACTGCTACATTGCTGCCCAAATCAAAAATAGAATAAACCCACAATTAAAAAAATTAAAAATCAGTCCACAATAACTTAAACACAAATTAGGCTCTAAATTAAATAAATTACCTGGTGGGTGAGGCCACTCGGACAGTGTTGGCAGTGTCATTTACTCTTAAAGAAGCGAAATGCGATTGCTGTTGCAGCTGCGTACATTTAAAGTGCCATAATTTAAATATATCAGACGTACCACAAAGAAATCAAAGCACGTATAAATCCTTATAAATCAGGAATCAAACGGGTGGAAGAAAATGGGAAGAACGATAATAACATCACCATACAGAGGGTGTGGTTGAATGGTACCTTGAGAGGTTGAGGGCAGAAGTGTCTTATGTCTGTAAGGCGTGGAGGAAGAAGCTTAATAGCGCTGCCTGACGGGCCGAGGAAGTGGTGGTGGTGGTTGGTGGCAGGATTGGGCTGAAGACCTGAGAACACAGCGCCGCTCTCCATTTTTCTCTCTCTACAAGTTTTCTTTGTAGCCTCTAGTTTCGTTCTTTGACCAATGTCTCTTAAAAACGATCAAAAATATGCAAACTCAATACACGTGCTTACGATAATAAGGTGAGAATCGGACCGAATTAAACTGTTTAACACTTTATTGTATATCCCTACTCTAATAATCTACTTCTATCCGATCTGATTCTTTTTATAATGTCGTGTAAGTCTTTTTTTTATTTCACTTTCGTATATTCAGTCAATATTAAAAAGAGTAACTCCGACGTCAACTAGAAAAAAGTCAAATGGTCGAGTAGGTGGTAAAAAAATGAAATAAATAAAAATAAAAAATGAAGTGGTGAGCTAGCTAGGTAATTATATTACCACAATATTATTTGTTAAGTACACTACATTTTAATTACAATGAAAATTTCTAACTGTTGGTTACTTTTGCATTTATAACTCTAACTTTTTTTAGAAAATTTTTATCATTAACTTATTAATTTGTATGTCTTATATTTGTCTTTGACGATGATTTTTGTCTAAAAAATTAATTAAGATGGCATAATTTTTATTTTTTTTTCTTCTAATATTTTTACATAATTAAAATAAATAATAAATATATAAGTTTGACAAAATATTTTTCTTTCATTTCAATGCACATTAACAGAATATTTAGACAAAAATCTTCATCGGATGCAAGATGTGAAAACTAAAAGAAAGTTAATGATAAAAATACGATTAAAAAAATTAGAGACATAAGTGTCTAAATATCAAATATTGGAGGACCTTTATTGTAATTAAAACGTTGTGTGAATAATAAAAAGTGTAGTGTGAAAATAATTACCCTAGCAAGTTTTTGAATGAACGGGTTTCGGCTTGGTGTGTGAATCAGCCAATTTGGAGGTTAGTTTAGCAGTTTTGAAATTCTCAATTTTACTGTATGGATCAATTCTCAAATTTTTCAATTAAGAGTCCGTTTGGTGGAGTTTATAAATTAGTTTATTTGATCAAAATAATTTATTTGACCAAGAATTGTCAAAAATGTTAGGCTACCAATATAAAAAAATTTGTCAAATAAACTATTTTTTATCAAATAAATCATTTTGATCAAATAAACTAGTTTATAAACGCTACAAAACATGCTCTAAAATAGTGGGTCCGATCCATTTTTTGACATTATTGATTTCTGATTCAAACGAATAAAGTTCCAAATACCTATTAATTGATGTAAATAAGTTAATTTAATTGTTAATTTATAATCAAACTATTTGAAGTCTCGATTTTAAGAATTACAGTCGGTTAAATTTATCTAAAATTGAAGTGAATCAGCTAGTTTGGTTCAATTCGAATGATTCCAGTTGAAAATGCTCAAAAAAAACTATGCAAATTCATACTGACAATTTACAAATATTTTTTATAAGGCTATATGTTTTCAATTAAGAGATATTTTTGTTTTGAATAATGTTCTAAAAAGTGTAAAGCGTGACTAGGCGTGGATATCGAGTTTCAAGATTTTTAGGCTTAGACAAAAGCGAGATAAGGACAAAGCGTGGATGAAGCGCGGCCTCCACACCTAAGCTCCCAGGCGAGGTTTAAACAGACTTTTTAGAACAGTGGTTATTAATGGTTATTAATTAATAATTTTGATTAAATATTATAACACATTTTATTATTTTTATAAGATAAGTGATAAATACTACTTTATCCGTCTCATAAAAATAGACTTATTTATATTTTCACACAAATTAAAAAATTTAATTATTATAATTTAAATAATAAATTTTACATACATTTTTATAGAACAATAAATGTACTTATATTTTTCCTAATTTACTCTTACATTAATATAATGGTAGTTCATATATTTATAGATAATAAGACACATTAAATAAGGTATATTAGAAAACTAAGAAGTTAACTATATTATCAACCAGAAAAGTGAACTATAATTTAAAACGGATAAATAAAAAAAGTAATTCTATCTTTTATGGAAATGGAGAGGGTATCAATGTGGCAAAAATTAAATCTTTACACAAAAGAGAGAAAAAAACAAAGATATAATTTTATTTTTTTATCATTTTATTATTTTGCCTTTTAACTTTAGTTAGAGTCGGAAATATTTCCAGCCTTTTGTGTCTAATAAATGGTCCATTGCGGCGTGGTTTTGGTGGTGTCAAATTAACATTTGGGGACATAAACGACATAGTATATTTTCTTTCGAAATCCAGACACACAAGCTTTTGGATCCTTTGGTATCTTTTACCCCTTTTCCTCATCTTGAATGAAAGACCTTTTTTATATTTGATTAGTAAACTGATTACTCGTAGAAACAACGATGTCTTCGTTTTATGGTATTATATTATATACTTGGTATAGTATGGCTTTCAATTTTGAAGGTCAAGATGAAAGTGTACCAAGTTTCGGCACCATTGATTAATGGGATGGTAAAAGTTACTTATTTATTATTTATTTACAAATTGAGATGCCATTTGTGATAAAAAGTTGTCAATTTACTCTAACAATCAAACTTGTGGATTTTATATGATTTGACGTTTATGCTTCACTATAATCTTGGACAAACTACCACAAAAAATAAAATGATAACATTTTGCGCGTTGATTGTTGTATGTGTATAAACAAGGGTAAATAGTACTAGAGGTCTCAAATCTTTTAACTTTGTGATGATGAGTCATGAACCTTCAATTTTCTTGTACCTTAGGTCCTCAACCTTTAAAAAGCACGTGAGTAAGATTATTCTGTTACGAAAATTGTTAATTTGACTATTAAAGAGTCAAAATTTTCTTAAAATGATCAATCTACCATTTTTCGAATTAGAACAAGGAAAAAGAAAAACAAACACAAAAAATAAAAAATTGCAACCAACCTCTTGCCTCCACCACTTCTTCTCCCGGAGACGAATTGGGGCCTCATTATCGACGAGGAAGAGGTTCCATAGTGATTCCAAGAGTCGCTAAAATGCCACTTTTCTCTCCATTTATGTGTCTTTTTCTAATCAGTTTAGGGAGTTCGAAACATCTTTGCCCTTGTGAAATTTTGTATGCACTAGCCATTGAGTTGGACCTTCATGAAGGTTGTTGTGAGATTACAATCCTGGAGTGAATTTGAGCTGTGTTAGGGGTTTGATTTTCATTCCAGATAATTGACTTGCTAGCAAGGAATTCTAATATGCACAAAACAGTATATAGATAGAGGTTTTTTTCTTTTCTTTTCTTTTTGATTTTTTATGTTTGGGTAATTAAAGTATTTCGAACAAACAGCCTATGATTTCCTTTTTCTTTTTTTTTTTATTTCATCAAAAATCATTGCAAATCAGAAAGGCTCTTCAATTGGGCAAGAAATGAGAAATTAGTTTGTCTAAAATGACTATGAGAGTTGCACTTGTGCTTGGTATTCAATGTCAAATTTTAAGTATTGTTATAAAATAGAAACAATATTACTAATAGATTCAGGAGCAGATATGAATTGCATACAAGAATGATTAGTTCCTACAATCTATCTTGAAAAAACAAAAGAAAAAATAATCAATGCAGATACTACCGGTCTCAAAATAAAATACAGAATTTCAATTGCTCATATTTACAATCAAGGTACGTGTTTTAAGACAAATTTGTAGTGGTGAAAAATATAAATAGTGAAGTAATTCTGAAAAATCCTTTTTTGCAATCTATTATGGGAAAATTGTCTAAAAGTCATCTACAAGTGACTTGTTTCAAATTAGGTCAAAACAAATTTCAAAATTGTTAATAAGTCATATTTTCATAAAATTTTCATATTAATTCCAAAATTATCCCTATGATCTATATTTTCCACACACTGCCGCAGCCACCACTATTCCTACCACCACCACCACCACCGTTGCCGTCGTCGCCGCCGAGTCAAGAGAACATTCCAAAATCTTGTTTGGTGATGGAGTGAACTTAGAAGCTGCAGAAATCGTTGGAGATCTTTTTTATTGAACTCATAGCCACCTACCGGATTTCATGAAATCCATAGTCTCCTGCCGGATTTTTTTTCTTCACAATCTCTTGAAGCAACAATGCTTTTTTTCTCCATTAAGCGTCTTCTCGCAAAATCTGAAAATTCATCAGCACAAATCTTTTATAGCTCTTGTTTTCTGCAAAAATATACTGAAGGAAGAGTTGCATTCCTGTTAGAATACGCGGCAGATTTTATAGATAATCTTCAAGATTTCAGCAACTGTTATATCGTGTTCGTTGAGATCTAGATCCACTAATTGTTCTTTTCAATAACTTTATGGATGGTTTTGCCTTTCAAAATTTCTATTGGAGACTGTTGCTCACTTGAATTTTGAACTGTCTTGGATGAAAAAATTCATTATTGGTCTGATTCTAGTTTTCTATTCGTGCATCTGTTGGTTTTCCCTTATTTTTCTTTGTTTTTTCTTGGGGGAAGGTGTTGGAGGTTGAGTAAACCTCTTATTTTTCCTTTGTGGTTCATGCTTCCACATAGGAATGCTTTGTTAGTTTATGCTGTCTGCAGCTAGCATGCATTTTTACTTCTTTGTTGAAGGTTTGGTTTGTAATGGGTAGTTTTGTAATCGAGAATGAGAAATATTATCATAAACACATTTGTATCATAATAATGTATTATAGAAAATATTAAGGAAGATTTGTTTGATGAATTTCTGTAGAGTTGCCATGATTTGTTATTGTAAATAGCAGCTTGAATTTCTATAGGAATGAAAAAGTTTGTTGTGTGATACTGTTTGAATGTCTTAGTTTTGTCTATGATACCGTTTTAATCCATGATACTATTTTTGTTTAGGTAATGTGCATTAGTATATTTTGATATTGTTTTAATCCATGATACTGTTTTAATCATATGATACTGTTTGAATGTCTTAGTTTTAATCCATGATACTGTTTTGTTTAGATAATGTGCATTAGTAAATTTTGATATTGTTTTAATCCATGATACTGTTTTAATCATATGATACTGTTTGAATGTCTTACTTTTAATCTATGATACTGTTTTATTTAGGTAATGTGCATTAGTATATTTTGATACTGTTTTAATCCATGATACTGTTTTAATCCATGTGGAGTGAATTTTATTTATGATAGCGTGTTTTTATCTTTGATACTGTTTAATTATGGCAATGTTTGAACCCGTGATACTGTTTGAATGTCTTAATTTTGTCTATGATACTTTTTTAATTCATGATAATGTTTTGTTTAGGTAATATGCATTAATATAATTTGATACTGTTTTAATCCATGTTTTAATCTATGATACTGTTTTGTATAATACAGTATCAAACAAAATACATGACTAATTAAACAGTATCAAAGATAAAAGTATAATATCATAGTCATGTATGTTGTTTGATATTGTATTATACAAAACAGTATCACAAAAAACAGTATCACAATAGAAATAACTATAGAATTGGCACACGTGCTTAGAATTTTTATTATAATATGTTTTCGGAATGGTCTCGACGAAACGGTCAAGACCAGTGGCTTTGCCACTGTGTATGAAGGATTTTATCCATTTGAAGTCGTCTTTTTAGCTTAAAATGGCAATCTTTAATTTTTTTCTCAAAATAGTATCACAAATCCTCTAAAACAGTATCACAGATAAATGTACATCATTTTGCTGCAAATTAAAGCTCTTCCAAGGTATCTAGGTCCCTTAAAAGTAAACACATACTTTAGAACAATGCCAAGATGAAGAAAGAAGAACTGTCAATCATTCTCAAATTAATGGAAAGTCATGCAAAAGGTTCTCATCTAAAACTATGAACAATGTTTCTAATTCTTCCCTTGACTTAGAACATGTTTGAGATTCAATTAGGACATAGATTCTCATTGGATAGACAAGTATAAATATATAAGGTGTTTAATGGTAGGTAGACGAATTAATCAGTAGAGAATAAACAAGAGAATAATATTGTTCTTAAAATGTTTCATTAGTAGTACAAAATCATATGTTTAACAGTATCACAAAAAAGTAGTATCACAACAAAACAATATCACAAAAAACAGTATCACAACAAAACAGTATCACAAAAAACAGTATCACAACAAAACAGTATCACCACAAAACAGTATCACAATTAGCGTTTTTTTACAATTAAGGGTATGTTGGTCTTTTAGCTTTAAAATGTGACTTTAATTGAATTAAGTTTTGAATATATGATTTTAAAGCCCATAAGTGCCCAAACAGTGACCGACCCTGAATTTACCCATCTATTATATCTAGAGTTGGTAAATGGGTCGGACCGGCCCACCAGAGCAGGGCCACACTTGAAACTGGATTGGGCCGGCTCGGCCCAATTTTGTGCGGTCTAAAAATATGATGGCCCAATCCATCGGGCCAACCCGATCTTAATTTTATCTTTTTTTTTTAAATAATTTTTTATACAATCTAATACAAATGTATCAAATACAATTTTAGATAAACTTAGACAATATATATTTTGAGATTTTCAATAGATTAATTTATAAAATTGAGACTCTCATGTATTAGTCAATAGATAAACTTCAATTTTCTTTCAAAATAATAATGTTGTTTTGGTTAATTGTAAACTATTTTTTGACACTTTTTTATAAAAATATAAATAGTAAAAGCATGCTAGTAAATTAAAAAGTTTACTTATAAGTAAATTTAAAATAAATAATTTACTTGTCACACCAAACATAATTTGGATTGAAATTTGAATTAAACTAAAGTTGAATTAAATCTAAACAATTTTATGTTGGAGCTTGGGATTCGTGGACTAATGTTTCAAAAACAGATAATTTGAATTGAAAACTAGGACTTAGGCCATTTTAAATTAATATTATTTGGATCATGTATTATGGCTATTCATAAAATGAATGATTAGTATTAAGAAGAAAAAAAAATTTGGGTAGGGCTAGTCAGTCCAAGCCATATAGGTTCGGTTTGTTTGGGCTAAGACCAGCCTAACCCAAATATCGGGTTATATGGGCCGGCCCGCGAATTGGGCCAATTTTGCCGCCTCTAGTTATATCCCATTATTGTAAATGAACGAGAATCTTTTCCATCAAAAGATAAAAATGTAAATATCTTAAAACATTATTCTATTTTTGAAGCAAATATTAATACTATTACAAATGAAGAAAATAATTCTTGTGAAAGAAGTGATAAAGAAATATGTTAAAAAAAATTCAATAATTTTTGGAAACAAAAAATGTATCTAGTGTTCCTCCTAAAAGAGTCAATAGGTTTCCTACCTATAGTGGCTCAAAAATCTATTTTTCTTCTTTTCTTAACAATTGTATCACAGGAACACATATGGAATCAAATATTTTCTAGAGGAGCAAACAAAAAATTTAGGCCCTTAGAAAGGAATAAATTTGGATGAGGCTTAACAATGCCTCCTAGATAGCCTTTGGAATTTCAAAAAGGGTAATTATATTCACAGTACACTATTTGTTAACTATACCACATTTTAATTGTAATAAAAGTTTTCAATTATTGCTCATTTTTACATTTATGTCCTTCATTTTTTTTATCACATTCTTAACGTCAACCTATTAATTTACATATCTTATCTTTGTCTTTAATGATGATTTGTCCAAAAAGTTAATAAGAATGTTGTAAAAAGATTTGTCTGCCTCTCGTATTTTCAAATAAGCAAAATAAATAACAAATACAAAAGTTTGACAAAATAGTTTCTCCTCATTTCAATGCACATTAGCAGAATATTTAGACATAATTGTCATTAGAGATGTACGAGATGTAAAAATTAATGAAAAAAATGCGATGAAAAAATTTAGAGACTAAGTATCAAAATGTCAAAGGTTGAAGGACCTTTATTGCAATTAAAATGTGGTGTAGATAACAAAAACCGTAGTATTAATATAATTACCCTTCCAAAAATCTAGAGAAAATAACTCCAATCTCTTAAACGCCCTCAATGCATTAACCATCTACTTCACCACTGCCAAAAACCCAAAATAGCCCAAACAAAACCATCTAACAAACCAACTAGCCATTCAAAACACACCAAAAGTACCAGCAAGAACAAAAAGTGAAAAATTGAGTGGACTGATTTTGAAAAAGAATTTTTTTTCCCAATCAATCAGACAATTCCCGTTACCAGATATGTGCAAAAGAATAATCAGAGATAAAACAAAGGAAATAACATTGTTGACCTCCAAAACTGCACTATGAAATTTCATATGTTTGGGATTCCTATCATGGCAATAGCACAATACATGTACAAAAACATACCTATTCCACAGAATGATTCATTTTGACGAAGAAGATTGTAAGTGTCGTCTTACTTACAACATTTGCAAGATTTGCATTGACCTAAGGGTCTACAAAAACATGAAAATTGCATTCAAATGTGAAGATGTTGAATTAAGTCTAGCTCTGATTATGGATTATGGTCTCTTACACCAAATAACATTCGCACGTCTAAAGCAAACAACACAATTTGGAAGATAATTGGCAACATGCGTCCTCAATAGTTTTTCCACAACTAGGAAAAATATTATTGAAGCATCAATTGAAAGGAAGGCCCCCAAATAGGAATCAATGAATTTATTCCAGCTCAAAATTGGATCCATCTGGAAGCACGATGTGAAAGGCCAATCCTCAGAACCGATGAAGTTCCATGTCTGTGCAATATTATTCTTATGGAGGAACCATTGGAACATTGGAGAGTACACCCTTATACGAGTACAGCATGCTAGAGATCCAACCATACAATTGATTACTGAAGACAACATACAAAAAATATACTCCAGATATGATATTCCAAAAATATAGTTCTCGATAATAAAAGAGTATTCATCACTCACTGAGTGTATTGTGACAAAGAAAATAAACTAAATGAAGAACTACACAACATAAAGGGGTAACTACAAGAAGAAGAATTTGCTGGAGCTAAATTCTAGGAAAACAATTTTGGGGACGAATGACTTCAAAATCTAAACAATATAATGAAATGGTAAAACAAAATATTACTAAATGTTCTTTACTTTTATTTCAAATATTTTTTTTTTAAAATTTTTTTTATGTGAAAATATATAAAGACATTAATGACAAGACTATGGGCTTTTCTCAAAGAAGGCATAGACAAGATAATGTCATCACAAAGGGTCGTACATATCTTAGGGGTAATCGACGAATAGAAGGAATACAGGAAGAGAAAACCGTCAGAGGTCACACTGCCGAAATTGTGTTTCCAAGAACTTCTGGACTTCGATTTTCAATCAGTGGAGTGATAGTTAAAGAAACCCAAAATGAAGGTCAATAGCGCAACACTGTAACTCTATGAAGCCATGCACGTAGATATTTTTGTTTAGGGGCTTGAAACATTTTAAATAGTAAAGTAACTATTTTAAAACCAAATAAATTTTGATGATTGACATGAAATTTCACACAAAGTACAATGACCAACAATGTTTTTACCAGCATGTATATTCAAAAGTTCAACCCTATAATGAAAAATTATGAACTTTAGGCAGTTTTCAAAATTTTCAACCTACTTGAAAATTAGTTGTTGAGGGTATCAACCATCATCCTCTTAGGCTTGGTTTGGTATCGATGTGTTTTTAAGAAAATCAATTTTTGTTGTGCTACAGAAAAAATCAGCTCTGGTAAGAATCAGATAAGTGTTTGGTAAACTCTTATTTCAAAATTAATGTATATTTGAAAAGTAGCATTTGAGCGTCTGGTAAACAAAAGTGATTTATTACTGTAATAATGTTAAATTACTAAAAAAGACATTAATTATAATAATATTATTTTATATTATTATTATTATCATGAGTGATAAAATTTATTTTTTCCTTTTATATTAATATGTAATATTGTCAAATATTTTTAACAAGACATTGCATTCACTATTATTATTTTAAAATAAAAATAATAAAAACCTAATAAATTTCAACATTTATAAAAATTATAAAATAAAAAGCATAGTCAATATAATGCAAAAATTAATTAAATTTATATTATTTTTTTGCATCAATTCGGTTTCTCAATTTCTCCATTTTTATATAATAGGAAAAATATCAAATAATTTTAAATTATCATTAATGAGTTGCAAAATCCAGCTTCTCAATTTCTCTATTTTCATATAACAAAAAAAAAAAATCAAATAAATTTAAATTATCTTTCATATTTGAACTTGTAGTGATTTGATCTCTCAATTTCTCCATTCCAAATAATATAAAAATAAATAAATTATTTAAATTATTGTCCATTCATCAAACTTGCGGCAATTTGGTTTCTCAAGTTTTTTATTTCTCGTGTTCCATATCGTTGATATTGCGATGTTGTCTTTCAACCTCATCACTTTCCATCTCTTCATCATTATTGTCATTTTGGTCAATCTCAGTATCTTTAAAATGATGATTACGTCTAGCGTGCCTTCTTATGTAGTTATGCAGTGCATCGTTGTAATAACTATCTTCACTTGCTTCGTGAAAGGATAATTAGGCATTTCTCTTAAAATCTTCCATCTTTTTTTTTCAATCTCCAAAAGTTCGTTCAATAGCACTTCTTAAAGAAGAATGAGCATGATTAAACACTTCTTGGTAACCAGTTGGTTGGCTACCTCGTCGAAAATCTGGAATGTGGTTTCTCTCACCTTTATAAGGTCCTAAATATCCATTCATTTGTGGGTATCCAGTACCAACAAGATAGTATTTTCTTGTTGAATATAAATGATATTTTTATTAGTAAAAATTGTAAGAGTGTAAAAATTTAACTATAGAAAATAGAAAATGTAAGTATTTTAATGAAAGAAAAAATACATTTAGGAGGTTTAGGAAAATTTAAATTAGGATGGTTCTAAGCAGACAAAAACACTCACGTGTCGTTCCTTCCCAACATTCATATGCAAATATAAATTGCATATCAAAATTACATGCTTCCATTACATTTTGAGTGGGTATCCATTTCCTTCCAATATACGGTATTTGATCTTCCATGGGTATTGAGACTGGAACATGTACCTCATCGATGGCACCAATACAATTATGAAAATTAAACAAAATAAATATTTTAATTAGCAAGTATAATTTATTTTTACTATTAAATTATTAAATATATTAATACCTTGAAATGAGGCATATATTTGGAATTTTTCAAAATTTCTTCAAGAGTATATATCATTAAAGTCTGGGTCTAATGGCTTTATCACATTGGCTACAACAAACAATATCTAGCAATTTATCGAAATATCTACTCATAGTCTCACCAGAGCTTTGAAATCTTTCTTGTGCTAACCTATTTCCTACCCCATGTTCTAAAATATGCAGAAATATCCTAACATCTCCATTACTGACATCGCAACTCATTGCATAATCTAAAAAATACATCTTTTTCCATTCTAAACATTCTATGTCATTATTTTTAATTCTATTACAATACTTCTTTCAATCAAATATTACATGTTTGACTAGAATTAATACAAGACCTTTTATAAATATATCTATAATAATAGTGTTCAATGAGATGAGCACAAACATATACAAGTTGATAATTAAACTCATTATTCTCTTTTTATGTATCTATTATTTGAAAATAAACATGTAATAGTAACACATTGCCATTTAACATCATCATAACATAAAATGCATAAATAATTTTAATTAACAAAACATCATCAAAATCAATAATCTTTTACATAACCAGAAATGATAAAGAAAATAAATGGCACTTGATAAAAAGTACTCTATTTTCCTAGACAAAAGATAATGATTAGATTTCTACATTGGTGAACCATTTAAGCATGGCACCTAGTTCTTTTATTGTGGAAAACATCTATCTCTTCACTTTAATTTCAAAAAGTTGACATCCTAATAACCAAAACTTGTTTCCTTTCTCTACTTTAGGTAAAGATTCAAATACTTGCATTATTTCAGGAATACTGCAGCTAGGTAAGTTGGTGCGGGGTATTACATTATTTCTAACATCAGTTGTTTCAACAAATCTACCAATTTGTTGTCCCAAGAACATTGCACCTCAAACTTTTTCTCCACCAACTTTTTTGATATTCTCTTCCTTTTTATATTTTGTGCCAAGTGTTTCAAATGTTCTCTTATTTTTATTTCTTTAGGTCTCTTCAATTTCTAAATCATCATCAGAATCATCACCACCATCAATTGGAACAATATCATCATTAAATGCATTATTACAGTCAGTTGGAATTACACCTGATAAGGGTGCCAAAGCATTGTCTCAAGTGGCCGTAATATTCATGAACATTCTATTTAATTTATCTAATAACTCTGGACCAATACCATCCTTGCCAATCTTGACAGCATTCAGATGCACCTACATATGAAAAAAAAAAGGTTTAATATAATAGAATAGAAAAGCATGCGCAATACAAATTCAATTTGTGTATCCATACCTGCAATTTACTTTGCCACCACTCTTCTGTTGCATCGACAGTCTTCAATTGGAGATTCCATCCCAGTCCTGTATCTTTTCCAATAAGTTCTTTCCAGAGTTTCTAATCATTTTTAAATGCATCCCATTTATTTTTCAACTGCAGTTTACCATAATCCTTTCTAGTTTTCTTGGTAAAGTTTATGACTAAGTTATCCCATCCAGATTTGATAAAGTGGGTTCTAGGTCGATATCCTGCTTCCACTTCTAGAATACTTAAATCACAAAATATACTTACAGAATTTCTATTCCATATGACCTTAAATCCTTTTGATATGATACTCCCATCTTTAAGACACTTGGTATTATTATTATTATTTCCCATTTTCTTAAAACTTCCTAAAAAAATGGTAGAATATTTGTCAATAGTGATAAACCCACTTTTCATGTTTAGGTTTTAACAAATAGTTCCTAGAGCAAACCCATTTATTCACAGCTCCAAGGAGAACGAAGAAGAAAGAAAATTTTAGACTCCTATAGCTTTCTCATGTGGATACTATTAGAGGAATGTCGATTACAGGGCTAGTTTTCTTGACCAAAAGCTAACATACTTCATGATATAAATGGTGCAAATAAGTATCACATTGTAATGGAAGTTTTCCTTCATAAGACAGATACAAGTAAATCTTTCTCATAACAATGTACTCAAACATGTAGTGCATCATCAAAATTAGTCTTTGAGATTAAGGCCAATTTTGTACTGTCGAAGCTAACCAGATAGTAGGTTATCATGTTCATTAATTAACAAATAAGGCCAATTTTTTCTTGAACTCTTCAGTAGAAATTGGAAATATAACACTTCAAAGATAAAAAAAAGTAATACAATTTCATCTGTATCACTATCATCCTGTATATTGCATTCACACATAAGAAACGACAAATACATAAAATTATTCTATTCAAGGCCTTCAAGAAAACAATTTACAGAGGGATGGGATGATATTGTTATAGCAAAAATATAAATCAGACAGTACACAGTACACACCATATGGTTTTAAACTGAAAATTTTTATGAAGAGTCCAGCCATTGTTACAAATTTTCAAAAGACAATTACCATTCCAATTTTGACCCACAACCTAATGATTCTTGGCTTAGTGACCACAAAGCTGTCCTCTCCAAGACATGGAGAATGACACCACAAGACTGAAAATATGTTGCCCACAAATCCCAAAAGTGTGCTATCCATGAATTTTGGAAATAAATAAGAGATTAAGAATGAAGAGAGAGAGAGCTATCAAACACAAGGCTAACACTCTTCGAGTGAGTCAAAATACTTGGAAATTTATAAACAATGCTCAAACTATATTTCAACACTCACTCTTCTTTCTCTCACTCAGAACGCTATGGCCTCAAATTGGTAGTGAGAGATTATTAGAATAATGGTGAAATGCCACAAATAGATCCAAATGGTTCCAACAAAAATAAAAGAGGAACGTTGCTTTTTCTGTTATCCTTATTTTGCAATGGTATAGTGAATCCCTTTTGGATTAGGAAAGAAAAACTATGTGATGTTGCTTCAAAAGAGAATAGTCAAGAGGAGACTATATCCTAAGATTCTAAGAACTTGGCAAGGTTCCAAAATGCCCCAAACCAGCAACATTTCTCCAAAAGCTAGCCATACTCCCAAAACAATACCTTAAATAGAATTTAATATCTATCAATTCTCTCGTGTCTTTGAGTGTTCAAATTGCAATGTTTCTTGCACTATCAAATCTTCTATAGATTTGAGTACTATTGGAATCCCTGTACTAAGTTCGTGGTTAATATTTTTCAGCGTATTCTAATTAAAAAATAAACTTATGCAAACCCAATTTTTATGAATGTAAATACACTTATTAAAGTACTATAAAGGACATACCAACTAAATTCTTAAAGAGGCAAAAATTAAAACTAAGAACACAAATTCAAACCTCAAAATAAGAAGAAGAAAAAGTACTAAATTTAACATTAAACCACAAAAACAAAAGGAGTTTAATGTAGAGTTTTGTTCTTGAAATTACTGTATATATTCTACAAAAGGTATGAAATCCTGAAAAGATGTTCATCTTTGATCAGATTTTCGAAATATAAAAGCTATAAATTCACGCAAGTAATTATACACCAAATAATCGTACCTCGAATGTTTGATTCAGTAATGGTGATTCATGAAGGTTGAAAGAGGAGGATGAAGAGGAGGCAGAGGCATATGGAGATAACGTGAAATCACTGAAATGTGTAAAAAATAAACATATGATATTAAATGAATTTATTTAATTAGTTAGGGGTAAAATTGATATTTTAATAATATATAAATGAAAAAAGCTAAAAGCATAATCCGAAAAGCTGTCCTTTTGCTACTTCTCAAAATCCGTTGTCAAATTATTTTATAATCACTTTTAAAATTTTTGCCAAATGCCTAAATCAACTTGTGATTGTTTGAGAATCAGAAGTTGGACTCAAAAATCAATCAGAAACAAGTCTTAATCTATGACTTGACAGACATGCGACTTTTATATAAAAATTTGATTATATGTATCGCGCCTTATTAAATTAGACAAATCTTTTAAGTCTAAACTCTAATTTCTATATATAAACCTCAACTTTCCATGTGTTGTTTGCATGTAAAATACACTCTAAGTTAGTCGATCCAAATGAGCATATTTGCTGGTTTGAAAATATTTTTGTTGTATAGAACTTCTTTGTATAGTTGATGCACACAGTGGCGAATCTAGGATTTTTAAGTCGTGGGGGCAAAAAAAAAAAATTTGGAGGGAGGAGGGGCTTTGACGGGGGTTCCCCCGAATTTTTTTTTTTTTTTGAACAATCTAATCAATCTACAAGTAAAATATAATAACCAAATTTAATTTGCAAATTCACATCACAAATATCAATATACAAATCAACCAAACAATCATTAATCCATTGACCACCCATCTCCATTTCAAAAACAAAAAAATATAGCAAAGTTACGACGTAACATTAAGGTATTATATCAAAAAATATCGCAAAGTTTCAAATAAATTAGAAATATCTATTTAATTAAAAAAAAAAGAGTAGTCTTTCACACTTGTTAAGATGAATTTTGTGAGTAAGATGAATTTTGTGAGACTTCAATTTGATGATTTTGTGATTTCTTCTACTATTTTTAATCTTTCATATTTTGACAGTGAGAAACGCAAATAGCTAAAGGAAATGGAGTTAGGAAAATAAAAAAGAAAGTGTAAAAGTCGAATGTGGACCATTTACTAAAAAAAAAAAAAAAAAAAAAAAAAAAAAAAAAAATCAAAAAAATCAAAAAAATGTAAAAATCAAAAATTTGTCAAATGGGTGTGGGGGCCATGGACCCCATGGCCCCCATGCCAAATCCGCCCTTGGATGCACAACTCTTATTTATCAAAACTTTTCTTTTGGTTTTTAGTTTTTTCTTTTCTCAGCTTTAGTTATATTAGATTCAGAAGTTGGAATGACAAATTAATATGGACAATGATATTTTGGAAAAATGATTAATAGTTGAGAATAATAAGAAATTAAACAAAGAACACTTAGGCCGTGTTTGTGATTGATTTTGGAGCCTAACTTCTGATTCTCAGACAATCAGAAGTTGATTTAGGCGTTTGGCAAATTTTTTGAAAGTGATTATAAAATAATCTGACTCACCTGGCAGCAGATTTTTAGAAGCAGCAAAATGACAGCTTTTCAGATTCTGCTTTTAGCTTTCTTATTTATATATTATTAAAATACCCCTTTGACCCTTAATTAATCAAACTAATTCCTTTAATAATCATTTGAGAAATCGAATTGATGCAAGTTGGATAATAAAAAATAATATAAATTTAATTAATTTTTGCATTATATAACTGTATTTTTATTTTGTAATTTTTATAAAATTTGAAATTTATTAGGTTTTTACTATTTTTATTTTAAAAGAATAATAATGAATGCATTGTCTTGTTAAAAAATATTTGACTAGGAAAAAAAATTGAATTTTACCACTCGTGATAATAATAATAATACAAAATAACATTATTATAATCAATATCATTTTTAGTAATTTAATACCGTTACAGCAATAAATCACTTTTGTTTACCAAACGCTCAAATGCTGCTTTTGAATCATACAGTAATTTTGAAACAAGAGTTTACCAAACACTTATTTGATTCTTCCCACAATTGATTTTTTCTGCAGTACAGCAGAAGCTAATTCTCTTAAAATCACAATAATACCAAACCAAGCCTTAATACTTTCGACTTATTCAAATTCATTACAATTGCTATTAACATTTTCCATATATAAGACAATTGGATTAATTTTAAACATTCAATTCCCCCACCCCACATATATCAATTTCAATTTCTTGCCACTATTATCAATAAACAGTGATTAAACAAGACATTCACAAACAATTCTCCAGTAGTTAAATATATTTGGTGACAATTGTTGATATTTTTAAAAGTAAAAATGCAATATATGTCATAATTCAAAATCGGGTTAATTATACTCAGTCTCTATTCTTCCATATTTGTAATAATATCATCCTCATTCAATTTTATTCACAGATATCATCTCAATCCTTCCATTAATTCATTTAAATAATCATTTTTGACAATTTTCCCTCCAACTTAAATAAATTAAAACAACAAAAAAGAAAAATAAAAGGAAAAATTTGTAACAGATGCCCCAAACTTTTAAAAATAAGCTGTAAAGTCCTAAACTTTGTAATCCTAGCACCTAAGTTCCAAAATTAAAAAATAAAAGATAATAAAAATAAATAAATAAAATTTAAAAAGAAAAATGAAAAGATTAATTTAGTTTTCAAACTGCTAATATAATATATAAAGAATTCCAATAATGATTTAAACCCGTCTTTAATCTTTTTATTTCCCTAAATCTCTCTCTCTCTCTCTCTCTCTCTCTCTCTCTCTCTATATATATATATATATATATATATATATATATATATATGTATATGTGTGTGTGTGTGTGTGTGTGTGTACATATAAACAAAGATAATTTGAAAGAATAAGATTTTTTTTTCTTACTTTTCTCCACTACATCCATGGGTGGATCTAGGGTTGAAGTTCAGCTAGGGCGGACGTTGGCTGATGTTTGTAAAAAAATAATGTAAAAATATTTTTAATAAATACGTAACTTATCAAACAACAAGAAAATCATATAATAGTAAAATATAATTCGATACAAGCCGTAATAATGCTAAAAATTGTTTAGTACAACTCCAATTTCAATTTGTGAGACTAGATAACTGCATTCTCTGAGGTCCCATAGTCTGAAACCATTTCAAGATCGTCTCATTCTCTATTTCTTTGAATATCCCCCAATTTGAATTGTAGACTATCAGATTCAATAAAAAAAGAATTGCAGGCTAACAAACTGATGGCGTAGAGGACCTAGCTTTAGCTTATCTGGACGCGATGGATCGTAATCGTGCTTCTTTAAAGAAACGAGCATAGATTTCACATACAGACTCAGAATTTCTATTATAATATGTTTTCGAGATCGTCTCAACGAAATTTGAAATTTAAATTGAAGTTCAGTAGCTTAGAGCAGGTTTAAGATTTGCACCGCCTATGCTATTGACGCTTAGAAATTGACACGTTATGCACTAACGTGGCATGCTACTATGATTTCGCCTCCAATACTACGTAAGAAAAAACTTAAAATAAAGTCAAATATATGGCAAATAAAAAAAAAGGAGAGCAAAAGCTCTAATAAATACTTTCTATATTCTTGAATTATGAACCTTTCTTTCCTAAATTATGCAATTATTATATTAAAAAAAATAAAACCTTACTTAAATATTTATTCATGCAATTACTTTATTTTTTAATTTCTCAAATTGAGCACCACAAATGAGATTTTGAATTAAAAATACACATTCTCTCTCTCTCTCTCTCTCTCTCTCACATTTTCAACCAATAAGTTTTAAATATATAATACATATACATACACATCTCTCTCTCTCACACTGACACACACACACAGGGGGATGATCTCCTCCCCATAGTGGGGAGGAGTCCAGTGGGGGTTGGATATGTGTTTGACAAAAGTGTCAAACACTTTTTCTTTGTTCAATCTCCACTGGACAAGTGTCCAGTGGGGGGGGGTTACAAAGAAAATCTCCACTGGACAAGTGTCCAGTGGGGGGGGTTACAAAGAAAATCTCCACTGGACAAGTGTCCAGTGGGGGGGGTTATAACTCCTCCCCACTATGGGGAGGAGATCATCCCCCCCCCACCCCCACACACATATACATACACTTCTCTCTCTCTCTTTCTCCAACTGACACACACACATATACATATACATACACCTCTCTCTCTCTCTCTCACACACACGTTTCAACCTTTTATATATACATATACATAATACATACACACAGAATGCACACACACAGTGCCATTCTTCTTCTCCGGCTTCATTTATCGGCTTTCCAGCGAGCCTTCTTCACCATTTTTTCGCGAAATTCCAGCACGGGCGGATGCGGGATCTCGCCATGTGATGGATCCGCCTCTGACTACATCCATTGTTATCACTGGCTGCTGGTTGGCCATTTTATAAAGTTCGACAAAACTCATTACCAGCAAAACCAAATCATTATTTCAAGTTTTTTTTTCTCCATTTTCTTGCATAAAAATATCCAAATTCTGAAACTCATTTGAAAGAACACAAGAATTTTGATTGACTTAAAGCCTATATATTATCAATGGCTTGTTTGAAGGAAATAATTTCTTCATTTTTGAATAAAAGCATCTATTGGATGGACGGTCAAATTATTAATTCTTCTTTAATGAGTTCCGTCTAAAATTAATATTACTGCTTATGTGTCATTAAATTTTTTTAAAATTGGCATGTCTTTAATTTATATTTTTCTTCTCTGACTTTTTTTTGTAAATAAAATGCTGAGATTGATTTAAATTCCTGAGTCACTCCGTCTAGAAGTCTGTCTAAGTTTAGACGGACTTCTAGACGGAGTCTATTTTTGATGTGCCAAATCAGCTAGACGGAGTCTTCGTCAGCATGCATTGGAGAGAGTTATTTATAACTCTGTCTATACATATGCTTATGTGGCACGTCTAAAAATCAATAGACGGAGTGCATTGGAGATGCTCTAATAGATGGCTTGTTTTTGTTGTTGCAATGTGGAAACTGTCTTGTACTGTGATTGGGTATCCTTTTTGTAGTCTTTTACCAACAATAAAAAGTTCATTGAAGAGGCATATGGCGAGGTTGGGGATGACTGATCATTTGGAGAGCATCAAATTCTTGGCCAGAAGTTTATCGAATATTTTGCCCAGGGTGGGGTGGGGTTTTTTTTAATTGTTTTAAATAATAGAATGTAAAGAGATCATTGTATGTTTTTGAAAAAGTTAAGGATAGCAACTACAATTTTTCATTTTATTTATTTATTTTTTTGCTATTTTAATTTATTTAAGTCAGGGATAAAATTATCAAAAAAATTATTTAGGAACCATCTGTGCGAGTAAAATAAAAGGATAGGGACGATATATGCGAATAAAATTGAATGCGGATGATATTGTTATAAAACTGAAATAATGGAGATTGTGAGTGTAATTAACCATTCAAAATTCATTCATGCTTGCAAAACAACTCTTAAAAAGCTTATGCTATATTACAGCATCTCCAATGCATTTCGTCTATTGTAGTTTACATGGCAAGTAAATTAGACGTACTTCCAGTTCATGTGTCATTACGTCTATTAAATAGACGGTCAAATTATAAATTCTCTCCAACAAGTTCCGCCTAAAATTAATATTACCGCTTATGTGGCATTAAATTTTTTTTTAAAAAAATTGGCAGGTCTTCAATTTTATTTCCCTCGTCTGATTTTTTTTTAATAAACTACTGAGATGAATTTAAATTTATTGAGTCACTTCGTTTAAATTTAGACGGATTTCAAGACGGATTCTATTTTTCGGTGTGTCACGTTAGCTAGGCGGAATCCTCGTCAGCATGTATTGAAAAAAGTTTTTTTTATAACTCTATCTATCTATATGTTACGTGGTACATCTAAAAAGTAATAGATAAATTGTATTGGAAATGCTCTTAAATGTAACCAAAAATGGAAAAAAATTTAACCAAGTTTTATATTTTCTTGGCAGAGAAAATAAAACTTAAAATTAGGTTATAAGGTTAAAATGTAAACGGTAATTTACAACTGGCGAGCTCCTACAATCTGAACCGTTTTTGTATCTAGCTGTGTAATTTGAAATTGATGAAAATATGACCGTTTGGCAGAACCTTTTTATAACCCAGACGCTCCCTCTCAAAGAGAGGCTTGAGAGGCGCAGACCGTTGTCTCTTGGTTTTTCTATCAGAGTTTTGGGCGATGAGTGTAGGGGTTTTTGGTTGTCAGAAGAAAAATCAAGAGGATAATAATAAGAATGGATTCAAGAGCCGTTCCGGAGCAACCCATAATGAATCTTTGCTGTTCCGGAGTAAGATAATAATAAGGAAGGAAAAAAAAAAAAAGGTCAGTCACATTTTTATGATAACGTTCTCTTTTTTGTTCTAAGATATCTTTAGCCATATGATTATCGTTGTTCTTTATTGGTGCATAGAATGAATCTTGAAGGATGGTCTCAGGGTTTTGTTCTTTGGTCCAACTGATGATCAATGAGGGTTTCACTGGATTTGTTTTTCTGAATTCTCTGAGGGTTCTCATTGAATCTCTAGTCTAATAAATACTCTATTTTGTTTGGTTTAAATAACAATAAGTTTTGGGATTCCTTTACATTTTATGTCTTGTTATTTCAGCAATTGTGTTCCCAGAGTGATAATGTTCTCTCTTGTTTCTATAATTTCTTTATCTTTACAATAATGTTCTTTGTTGGTTCATTAGGTTGAATCTTGGAAGGATTTTTTCTGGGTTGAAGTGATGATCAATTTTGGGTCTCCCTGGATTTATTTCTGTGTATTCTCTGTAAGTTTCCGCTGGATCTTTAATGGAATTTATGCTTTTCGGGTTTGGTTTGAATAACAATAAGTTGTGGGTTTCCTTTTTATTTAATGTATGGTTATTTCAGCCATTGTGTAGCTAGAGTGATAATCTTCTCTGTTGTTTGTGTTATTCCTTCGTCTAACGTTCTTTGATGGTGCATTTGTATGAATCTTGATGGATATTTTCTGGGTTTTGTTCTTTGGAGTGATAATCAATTTTGGTTTCACTGCACTTGTTCTATGAATCCTCTGTTGGCTGAATCTTTAATGGAATTTGTGTTTGGTTTGAATATTGATAAGTTGAGGGTTTCCTTATCATTTTATGTATGGTTGCTTCAGCAATTGTGTTCTCAGTGATGCTGTTCTCTTTAGTCTTTAATTTCTATATCTTTACGAATATGTTCTTTTTTGGTGTATTAGGATGAATCTTGAAGTATTTTTTCTGGTTCAATTTTAGGTTCACTGGATTTATTTATGTGAATTTTCTGGGTTTTTTTTCTTTGGAGTGATAATCAATTTTGGTTTCACTGCACTTGTTCTATGAATCCTCTGTTGGCTGAATCTTT
Source organism: Forsythia viridissima (assembly GCA_030279155.1). Taxonomy (NCBI): domain Eukaryota; kingdom Viridiplantae; phylum Streptophyta; class Magnoliopsida; order Lamiales; family Oleaceae; genus Forsythia; species Forsythia viridissima. The sequence goes on from CM059042.1 coordinate 45,124,725, forward strand.
AATGGAATTTGTGTTTGGTTTGAATATTGATAAGTTGGGGGTTTCCTTTAATTTTATGTATGGTTGCTTCAGCAATTGTGTTCTCAGTGATAATGTTCTCTTTATTTCTTTAATTTCTATATCTTTACGAATACGTTCTTTGTTGGTGCATTAGGATGAATCTTGAAGTATTTTCTGGTTCAATTTTAGGATCACTGGATTTATTTATGTGAATTCTCCGTGGGTATCGCTGAATCTTTAATGGAATTTGTGTTTTCTGTGTTTGTGTATTTCCTCTGCCTTTACAATTACGTTCTTTGTTGGTGCATTTAGATGAATCTTTAAAGATATTTTCTTCTTTGGAGACTTGGAGTGATAATGAATTTTGGTTTCACTGTATTTGTGGGATGAATCTTTAATAGAATTTGTGTTTGGTTTGAATACTGACAAGTTGTGGGTTTCCTTTACATTTTATTTTGGTTACTTCAGCAATTGTGTTCTCAATGATAATGATCCCTTGTTTCTTTAATTTCTGCATCTTTACGAATACGTTCTTTGTTGATGAATCTTGAAGGATTTTTTCTGGGTTCACTTTTCGGTTCACTAGATATATTTTTTGTGAATTCTTCTCTATGGGTTTCGCTGAATCTTTAATTGTTCTTTTTGTGTTTGGTTTGAATAACAATATCTTTTCATTTTATGTTTCTTAGCGTGTTAATGTTCTCTTTGTTTATGTAATTCCTTTATCGGATTACATTCTTTTTGGTGCATTTGGATGAATATTAATGGATCTTTTGTGGGTTTTGTTCTTTGGATGCTGATCAATATTGGGTTTCAATGGATTTATTTGGTTGAATCTTTAATGTATTTTGTGCTTTTAGTGTTTGGTTTTTGGTTCCTTTTTCATTTTATGTATGTTTATTTTAGCAACTAATATTATCAGAGTGACAATGTTCTCTTTGTTTTTATAATTCCATTGTCTTTATGATTATTTTGAGATTCACAGTTGGGACTCCTTTTTGCTTCAATCAAAAAATCAGATTTTGGGATATACATTATTATGCAGGGAAGAAAAATTAATTGCTTTCATTGTCGGGTGGCTCTGAGAATGGGTTTGATTATTGCCAACATGAATTGATCATTTTCCGACTTAGAAGTCACAGAATTATGAAATCCCAAAGCAGCGAGTGACTCTGGTGATACTACCATGTTGTTTGAACCAATCTATGCTATTTCTTTCATGAAATTTGACTTGCTTTTGATTCAGAATTGAGTGACATTTTCCTTCTGTTTTGCAGGTTTCCATTCTTTTACAAAGTTATTTATGTAGAATTCTAATTCTGGATTTCCTTCCCTTTTTCAGCAAAGAGGTCATTAGCCCTTTCCAACGGGACTAGATATAACATGATTTTTCAAATATTGAGATTTCTTTCTGAGTTGCAGCTTTGAATAACTGAACAGTTATTTCTGTAGAACTCTAGTTATGCTTTGCAAGTACCTTCCCATTTTCAGCAACGGGATCATTAGCCATTTCCAGCAAGGATTCATAGCCAGAATCATTTATCTCTCGAGTGACACTTTCGACCTAAATACACTCGACATTGTCTCCTATTCTGATGTTCTGGTTATTTTATCAGATTCGACTCAGTTGAATCGAAAGGCCTCTGATTTCAGGTCATTTCCTTCCAATTTGTGTTCTGTCAATAGCGCCAGCATATCTGGTAGGGAGACCAAAGTTTCACTTTATGGCAAGTGATCAGTCCTTGTTGCCTTTTTCGGTCTTTGGTTTTTTTAATCACATATTAGGTTGCTCCAATTTCATTCTTTAATACAACTCCATCATGCCCCAATCAATCTGAAAGTGACTTTGTATCTCAGGATTTTATCAGTTTCGACTTGGTCGAAAAGATTGCTGTGAATTAAAATTATCTTATTGGACTCGTTTCCTTCCAATTAGTGTTGTGTCAATAGCCTGAATATTGAACGGTGGGGGAGTGATAAGTGCGTTTTGTGCACTTATTTTGACCTTTGAATTAATCATTTATGCTGTCGTATAGTTGATTTTCTATTTAATCTAGTTTATTATTTTTCTATTTCAGTTTTGGACCCGTTTATAATAAGCACATAGAGAATATTGGACGAAAAAGCATAAAATTTGGTGAAAATCGACGAGTAAATGATGTACCATTGGAAAGATAATCGAATTAAGAGTCCACCACTTTTTACGGATCTCAATTTGGAGCTTTTTACAAGAAGTTATGACCGTTTGAAAAACAGCCGCCCAGTGTTAATTTTGCTGCGGGATTTTACTTTCTTTCTTTTTTTTTAGTCCCAATTCAACTAGGTAACTCTTGGCCACGAAAATTGTAATCTTTTGGGATATTTTAGGGCACAATTAGAGTAGTATAAATATGAGATATATTCTCATAACAGCTAGGGGATTTTTGGGAGCCGAACTTGGAAGAAGACGGAAGAAACAAGAGAAGACAATTGACTGACGATCAAGAGTTTTTGAAGATTTCTTCTTCCTTCAATCTATGCCGGGTTCTATCAATTCTTGTATTTTTAATTTAATTATGTCTTCTAAGTTTCTTTAGCCAAGGTAGACGATGAAACCTTATTTTAATTAATTGATTGTTTCGTTATTCGTTTAATTCCTTTTTAGATTAATTAAATATAATTTCTTTCATCTCAAATATCATGTATTTTTGATAGTTAGATATTGATTTAATTAATCCTGGGCTTGGTGATTAAATATGTTCTATTAATTTCTTTTGATTTTTCATCATCTTTTATTCGTATTGAGATACATAGAATGCTTGGGTAATCTTTGATTCTTTGTTTTCTTTCAATGGAATTTGATATGAAAAATGCTTAAGTAATTTATGTTAGAAGCAAAAGGGGAGTCTAAATTAGATTTTCTTCTTCTTGACTTAATTGATAAATCTTTAGGGACGACAATGGTGGATTCCGAAACCTTGGTATTTCACACAACTTGAATTCTCAATTCATTTATTTAGCTTATTTAATTAGTCTTTCGGTTAACTATCTCAACAAAAACCTTTCGACTCAACTAGCCTAGAATAATAGTTAATTTGGATTAAATTATACCTTCCTCATAGCAGTCTCTGTGGGATCGACCTCGTTATTACTTATTTATATTCTAATAGATTCGTACACTTGCGAGTTAATTAAAATTTGACATCAGGGAGTAGCAGCTGCTATACTTACAAGATCCAGGTTGCTGCTATTGCCGTTTCTCCTGTCGTGGGGGAGACAAACTACTCGGTATGACATTAATATTTTTCATTTCAAGCCTTAATTTTTGTGGTACATTTATATACTAACAAAGACATTGAGGAGCTGGAAACACACAATATAAATTTAAAACATCATCTATCTGTTTTACTGACATTGAGGAGCTTTGTGTGTGCGCTTTCCCAAAAAAAAAGGGATTCGGTAAATGAATATATGTCTCTTTAATCCTGAAACGAATCCAGATAACCTGATTTTCATAATATGCAGGCCAACTACTCTGCATTCTGCTTCTCTTTTCACAGTCTGGTGCTCTTCATAACATTTTTGCTCATTAATAATCATCATCATTTTCTCTCCACCCCTTTGTTTTTTGATCATAAGACTTCGTACATTAATTGTCACAAAAACAAATATTTGGGATAGTTCATTTCCATTTTTTGATAAACACCCGTTTTGACACATTATATGTGCCGATGCTAACCTTCTTCAATTTTATATGTATGCAGATTGTATCGAATTAAGGAATGGACAGGTTTATTTGAAAGTGGTGCTTGAAGAATTTGGTGTGCTGTGTTTCTATAATAAGGAAATAAGTAGAGATGACAAAAATATTCAATCCGCTCCGAACCCGATGGATACCCGATCCGAATGGAGCGAAAAAAACCTGATCCGCGGGTCGACAGGTCGGATCGGAGCAGATATCCGTGATCCGCCACGGATCTCGAGGCGGATCGGATTGGCCCGGATCTCGGGGCGGATCGGATCGGGGCCGATCCGATCCTCCCCGCCCCGTATTTAAAAAAAAAAAATTATAACAAGATAAAAAATTTGGGGCAAGGACTGCAATTACAATTTCAAATTTCTTAATTCCTAATTTGTTAATTCCTAAAGCCTACAATTTCAGTGTAACTTTTGGTAGTTAGTTTGAGAGCTTTCCATAGTGGGTCTAAGATCTCAAATGTATTTTAGAATGTTGTTTAAACTCTATAGTAAAGCTTGTTTCAATATATTTTAAATTTTTTGAATGCCAAAAAAAAAAAAAAAACGAATCAGTATACGGATCAGGGCTCTGATCTGCCCCAATCCGTATCCGATCCACCTCGAAAAATGGCGGATCGCGGGGCGAATTTGGATCTCCTACAATTAATGCGGGGGCGAATTTGGATCAGGCGGATTTGGATCAGGCCATCACTAGAAATAAGGAACTCACTGGAATGATTAGGTATGTAATCTTTAATCTTTTCACATACTATGTGAATCTTATTGCTGGTAAGTACACTTACTTGAAGCTTTGGATACAATTATTTCATGCTTCAACAATTTGTGGACAGATGATACTGAGAAGTGAGAACGTGCGTGGAAGATTCTCTTATTTTCACGGTTTTCTGGGTCTATATCCTACTAAATTCCCTCGATCTCATAATTGTCTATATCAATGAACTCATTTCTTATGAGTTTCTGTGGTTTGGCAGTTTTTCAAGTCATATGCAGTGTTAAAGGTCCGCTTGATTTCAATTCTGATTTTGATAAAAAGCTAAAGTCAAAGTCTACAATTAATTTCAACCACACATTTCACGGGACCCACAATTTTTAACCACACATTTTATCGACTTTTATCAACTTTTACAAAAAATCTGATTTTAATCAAAATTAAACACACCCTAAACTCCCTTGATCAAGGGCTGATGTTTCTCAAGGTCATTGTTTCTTCATTCCTCTTTTTTAGTAGTGGGTATGTCATCAGTTGAATTCATTTTCCCCCCAAAAACGTTTCCATTTATTTTCATATCAATATCTTCACACATTCTGCAATTTGCAGCGGATTGCAGATCAGAGTAAGTTTTGCCCCCATCCCTGAGGCGAGTAAATTCATTATCTCTATGCCATCTAAAGAGATTGAAAACACAGTTCAAACTTGTTTAGGTTGGATAATTTTTGTATTACAGTGATTCTTCTCTCATAGTACTTTTAGGATGTTAATTTTCATATTTCTATTTCTGAAGTGACATAATCTGTAAATCAAGCTGTCAAAGAGGAATTAAACATGATTCTTTGGAAGGCTAATCCACTGTGGTAACCCGATAAAGACAAAATTGAATTGATCTGAAATCTTTCGAACAAATGAGCGGTAATCTGAATACATGCTAACACAGTCGTGTGCTAACTAAAACAAAAATTTAGCTGATTTTGTTAAAGAATCTTTCTCGTGTATATCAGGGGGTGATAAGGCTAAAACTACTAATCTTCCCTACACTTATATTTACAACGAGAACAGTCTGGTGCTCTTCATTGTCCTCTTCCACCCCCTTTATAAATCATAAGACTTTGTTTATTAATTTGATCTCATTCAAATCTTCGAGACAGTTCATTTCCATTTTAGCCTTCTTCAATATTATAAGCAAGCAGGTTACATCAAAATTAAGGATGCACGCGTTTATATGCAAGTGGTACACTAACTTGAACTCTATGGATAGCAGCAACTGCAAACAACATTGTTGAACTTGAAGCGACTTCTGTTTGCACCTATGCCTGGACTCGATTTGGCCCTTAGAGATACTCCAATGAGATTGAGACTCGCTTGGGCTCGAACTTGACCCACAGGATGAATATGCTCGAACATGGTCGAGAATCCTCGAACTTGACTCGGCCTTATTAGGGATTATACTCAAATGGAGTTAAGACTTGCTTATGGCCGACTCAGCCGACTCAGCCTTAGGATCAATTATGCTTGAACAAGCCCTAATGCTCAACTCTATTCTTAGGAACTTGACGGCTATAGGATTATACTCGAATGAGGTCAAGAGTCACTAGGGTGAACTGGGTCAAGACTCGCTCGGGCTTGACTCGACCCATAAGATGAAATATTCTCCGAACTTGGCATTTAAAGGGAATTAAGCTCAAACGAAGTCGAGACTTACTCGAATTGGACTCGGCATTTACTCGATAAACTGATCTCAACTCACTTGGGCTCAACTAGCCTTTTAGAAGGGAATTATGCTTGAACGAGGTCGTGATTCACCCAGTCTCTCAACTTGGCTCTCAAGAAAAATTGTGGTCGATCGAGATCGATACTCACTTGGGCTCACTCGACTCGATCCTTAGAGGAATTATGCCTGAACGAGGTTGAGTTGAGCCACCAGCATATGTGGATGGTGGGAGAGTAGATGCAAGTGGTAAGTGGTGCTTGAAGTATTTGGTTTCATGCTTGCTTGTTTGCAATGATTAAGTTAGCTAGTAGAAAATTAGTCTTTTGAAATAATTGGACGTAATAACAATTTCTGTTTTGCTAACCTATTCGAGAACTCAGTTAAAGTTCTAGGGAAAGCAGCAACAGCTGCAAACAATGACGTTTATCTCGTAGCGGCTATTCTTTGCACCCCGGTTCCTCTCTCTGATCAATTCGTTTTCCTTCATTTTTATTATATTTTCCTTTCAACTCATTTATTAAATTATTTCCTTCTCATTTCATTTCATAGTATAACTTGATATAAATATGTGTGATCAATAATATGATGATTAAATTTGATATCTTCTAATTAGTTTTTGTAGATTTTCATTCCAGAAGTTGTTCATAATATTTACATCTGATTAATCACATTTGACAATTATATATTATGTTAGAGCTCGAGCAAGTTCCTCATTCGAACATAAACCAAGGACCAAGTCGGGCCTAAGTGAGTTTCAACCTCGTTTCAAAATAATTTATTCTAAGGGCTGGGTGAATCTCGGGTAATTATCAATCTCTTTCGGCCATAATTCCCTTTAAAGGTCATGTTAGCCATTTGAACATAGAGGGTCGAGGCGAGTGCTATATAAGTAATAACTCCACAATGAGCATAAAATACCTAAGGGCCGAGCTAAGCCAAGCGAGTTTCAACCTCATTTGAATATTATAAGATAGTAAGGGAGGGATGTTTGAGTGATCTTGACCTTATTTGAGATAATTACGTTTGAATTTCGTGCCCTAAGTCCCCAAAAATTGGATTCGGCGGACAGAAACTGAACTGCGACTGTTTTTCAAACGACCATAACCTTAACTGCGACTGTTTTGTCTGATCCTTCACTTCAATCACTGTCACTCGAGGATGAAAAAGGAGATGAAAAAGTAGAACACCAATATGACTCGAGTTCGGAGATTTTGTCTTACAATCACAAAAATGAATAAAGACTCAATAGATATCGAAAACTCTTCATTAAGGAGTCAATATATAAAAGGAAAGATTTTGAGAATCTAAATGTGAAGAAGGGCAGAAAAATAAAAGGAGAACATCAGAAAAACTCCGATAAAAGCACCACCAAAAATGAAGAAGAGAAGCAAGAAAAAAAGAGAGTTTGATAGCAAATGAAGCGAGTAAGAAGAGTTAAAAAGAAAAGAGCCCTCTATTTATAGTTTCTACCAAGTAAATTGTACTATTAGATCAACAAAAGTATAATATGAGCCTTTAAAAACTAAAAGGGCGGCAAAACGTATTTTGAACGTTGCACGCACTCGGAGAGAAAGCATCAATCAACCTTAAAGTACATGGAATGAACAAAGCGAAGGGTAAAGGTCGTGTGAAATCAGGCACCATTTTTCAAAAAGCTTCAACCTAATCAAAGTCCTCCCAATATGAATACTTAGGCTTGTTAGCTCCACTTGGCAGAGTTTCTTACAAAAAAGTCATATGAAGATAACTGTAAAAAAATAAGTTGTAGCCACGTGTCATAGAATATTCTAGAAACATCTATGAGGCAATGACATGTGGCAAGAAAAGGGAGAAAGACCAAAAAATCCAAAGGCAAGCTTGTAACATCTATAAATAATCCAAATTAAATCAAAGAAAGGAGAGTACAAACATAAATATTAGCCAAATTTTCTTTGAATTCTTAAATCTTTAGGCGGCGGTAATTCTTCCAAGTAAATGATAAGGATTTCTTGGCTTCAATCTCAGTGGTCAACTTCTACAATTGAGTATTGACGCTTGTTTTGTCTCCACTACCTAAGTATATTATAATTATTTCTCTCTTCATCTAACATATTAAGCATATCGTGACCAAAATATGTGCTAACTCTAAAGGTACTACTACTTATTTCTATATTCGTGGCACAGGAAAGCGAAGAAGAATAACTAGATTTTTTAGTTTCCCTAACGGAACTAGAAACTCCAATAATCATTATCGTCATTGATTGCTACAAGAGGTCTTCTAACGTTGCCACATAAAAGTCGTACATTTCACATAATGGTTTTTATAAATTACCCTAAGTTATTAGATTCTCGTAACTTAACTTACTCGATTGTCGATCCAGTATATTTTGTACATTTTAAATTTACTCCATAGTCTATAATTGACATTAACACGAACAACATGAACAATTCTTCTCACATGGAATGCGATTTCCAAATCATATTTTAGATCGTGTGAAGGGCAGTTATACAATTTTCATAACATTCACATGATTGAAACATTAAAAAAGTAGAGTTCTATCTATTCTGTACATAAATTTTCGTTGGAAATGAATTTTCTACACATAATTCATCAAATACTTGTTTCTTAAAAGATTCTCCAATAATATAAATTATGACATACATAATTTTTTCTAATTGCGGACATAAATTTTAAACCATCTTAGACAATTAAATTAAAAATGTGATATACACATCGAATATGAAATAAAATTTCACCAAAATCTATCTATTACTATGTTAACATAGAATTATCAAATATGAAAATGTGAATTCTAGATTCACAGTTAAATTCCTTTATAACATATATTCATTAAATAAGTAAAAATATGTATCACATTATAAGGGTATACAATTACTTTAAAAGTAATTATTCTTTTATGCATCATCCATAATTTATCAATATAATGTAAAGTGGCAGCAATATATCATTTATGATTCATATCCGACCATAAGTCTGAAGTAAATGATACAACATCACAATATTTACTTAAATCAAATATTATATTTTCTTTGTTTTTATTATATAAAACAATAGTATCAAGACGATGCAAAGGGTGCATATGGACTAGAATGTTGTCTTGTAAATACACTCATTTGTCTTAATTCGGACTAGAATTAGAAGATCCATATGGAGATCCGAACTGAAGTTGAGCTTGATTGATATCAAACCATCATGTTTTTTTAATACACTTAGGAAAATGTCGGTTTAGATGGTTCGTGCCACTACCATTTTGCCTTGCAAATTTTTGTTTACGATTTGAAGATTGGTTATCCGTCTGCTGTTGTACCAATCTGCGCTAATTTGAAATGACTCAACACTGATCCTTTTGTTTTGCGACTCTTCGTTTAGTAGTCGACACAGTTGTTGTATTATTGTTGGTCATTTCTAACTCTTCATCGATATCCTCCAAATCGACAATGAGACTAGTGCTCTCAATTCTATAATCATCATCAAATTCAGGAATTGGAATATCATTTAGCCCATTGAAATCATCACCAATTTGGTGGCCGACACTTCTTTGTGTCTTATATTGACATGTAGAAAATAGAAATATAGAAATTCAATTGTAAATTACCTAATAAAAGAGCTAATATTGACAATATAAATTTTTCGAATTGTGTATGTTGAAAGAATTGTGAATTTGTGATAAATTTGAAAGTTTATGAAGGGTATTTATAGAGGAGAAAAATAGTCGTTGAAGAAATAAAAAGAAGAAAAAAACTTGCATGGACCGTTACATTGATCCCAAATGGTCACAGACATGTCTATTTCACCGAGCCTCTCTCTGAGACAGTGCCCAGATCGTTACGCCTTTCGTGCGGGTCGGAACTTACCCGACAAGGAATTTCGCTACCTTAAGACTGTTATAGTTACGGCCTCCGTTCATCGGGGCTTCGGTCGCTGGCTCCCCTGTTATTAGGTCACTAACTTCCTTGACCTTCCGGCACTGGGCAGGCGTTAGCCCCCATACATGGTCTTACGACTTTGCGGAGACCTGTGTTTTTGGTAAACAGTCGCCCAGGCTTGGTTACTGTGACCCCCTTTGTGAGGAGGCACCCATTCTCCTGAAGTTACGGGGCTATTTTGTCGAGTTCCTTAGAGAGAGTTGTCTCGCGTCCCTAGGTATGCTCTACCTACCCACCTGTGTCAGTTTCGGGTACAGGTACCCTTTTGTTTAAAGGTCGTTCGAGCTTTTCCTAGGAGTATAGCGTAGGTTACTTCAGCGTCGTAGTGCCTGGTGCTCGAACATTGGCTCGAGGCATTTTCTCTACCCCTTCTTACCCTGAAAAAGCAGGGGCACCTTACGTTTTTGAACCGATAACCAACTTTCGGCTAACCTAGCCTCATCTGTCCCTCAGGACCAACAAGGGGTAGTACAGAAATATTCACCTATTGTCCATCGACTATGCCTTTCGGCCTGATCTTAGGCCCTGACTCATCCTCCGTGGACGAACCTTACGGAGGAACCTTTAGGTTTTCGGGGCATTCGATTCTCACCAATGTTTGCGTTACTCAAGCCGATATTCTCACTTCCGCTTCGTCCACCACTGCTCGCGCGGAGGCTTCCCTCTAAGGCGGAGCCTACCGATGTATTTTTACATTCCAAAGCTTCGGTAGATCGCTTAGCCCCATTCATCTTCGGCGCAAGAGCGCTCGATCAGTGAGCTATTACGCACTCTTTCAAGGGTGGCTGCTTCTAGGCAAACCTCCTGGTTGTCTCTGCACCCCTATCTTTTTTATCACTGAGCGATCATTTAGCTATTTCTTTTCACCCTTCTCTCACGGTAATACTTCGCTATCGGTCACCCAGGAGTATTTAGCCTTCCTAGGTAGTCCTTGTTGATTCACACGGGATTCCACGTGTCCCATGCTACTCGGGTTAGAGCGTAAGCTAGTGATGCTTTCGGCTACTGGACTTTCGCCATCTAAGGTGCAGCATTCGTGATGCTTTCGCCTAGCAGTACGACGCTTGTATTGCTCTCCTACAACCCTGTTTTCACAGTTTAGGATGCTCCCATTTCGCTCACCGCTACTACGGGAATTGCTTTTGCTTTCTTTTCCTCTGGCTACTAAGATGTTTCAGTTCGCCAGGTTGTCTCTTGCTTGCCCATGGATTCAGCAGCAGTTCGAAAGATTGCCCTATTCAGGAATCTTCGGATCTATGCTTATTTTCAACTCTCCGATGCATTTCGTCAATTACTACGCCCTTCCTCGTCTCTGGGTACCTAGGTATCCACCGTAAGCCTTTCCTCGTTTGAACCTCGCCCTTATACCCTTATAAGGCTATGCCATCCTAATGTGCTGCTAAATGGATGGATCTTATCAACGTCCATGAATGATAAATCATAGATCAAACTGCCAAATCGGAAAAATTGGGTGCTATCATATAGCTTTGTATCGGCTAAGTTCATGAGTCTGAGATAAGGGGACTCGAACCGCTGACATCCACCGCAGGGTAAACCACCGCCTCTCAGGCCCCCCGACTTATTCTACTATAGAGGCCGACGATAGACAATAACTCCCTCCGAACACATCTTACAACTTTCATCTACTGTGCTCTCCAAAGAGCAACTCTTCTCAAAATCTCACTTAAAAGGTGCTGAGTTGGAATCCTATTTTCTAACTAAGGATTCTTGTGGTTCCGGAGGTTCCAGCTACAGGAGAACCAGGAACGGAAAGCTTTCTCCTCCTTTCCGCCCGACTCTTTGGTCTTAAGAACATTGGTTACATTGGTTTTAAGAATGGATGATTGCCCTTCTCCGACCTTTACTGCCCAACCTGAGAACAGACAGCTAATGTGTTGTACTTATTAATAGGGTTCTATGGTCGGTCTGTGACCCCTAGATGCCAAAGGCACCCTTGGGGTGATCTCGTAGTTCCTACGGGGTGGAGATGATGAGGTCGGTCCATGGATTTTCCTTTTTTTTCTTTTGCTGCATTTCGCTTAAAGGGTTGAAGGGAGATAGTGCATCAAGCTGTTCGCAAGGGCCAACTTGATCCTCTTCTCCAGGGATCTCAGATGAGGAACCCCTGGGAGAGCCGCCGACTCCAACTACTGTCCATGTATGATCCATACTAGATCTGACCAACTGCACATCCTACCTCCTCTACGTTCTTAACAGCCTATCTTTGTCTCAGTAGAGTCTTTCAATGGCATGTTTCGGTCCTCTTCTTCATTACTTAGAAAAAGTGAGCCACCGGCTCAGGTACAAGATACTATCATTACCACCTGGACAATTAGACATCCAACCTGTAATCGCAACGACCCAATTGCAAGAGCGGAGCTCTACCAACTGAGTTATATCCCCCCGAGCCAAGTGGAGCATGCATGAAGTAGTCATATCCTTCTTTTATTCTTTTCCCTGGCACAGCTGGGGGCCATCCTGGACTTGAACCAGAGACCTCACCCGTGAAGTAAATTATCGCACCTACGGTCCAACCAATTGGGAGAGAATCAACAGATTCTTTTTCGGGAGCGATTCATCCTTCCTGAACGCAGCATACAACTCTCTGTTGTACTGTGCTCTCCAAATGTGCTTGTTCCCCCCTTCTTCCTTACCCTGCGAGTCTTTGTGAAATAACTCCGATAAGAAGAAAAAAGAAGGCGTTAAGAGACTCTCCTGGCCAAACCCTAGACACTCTAAGATCCTTTTTCAAAGCCCATTTCGAGTCAAGAGAGAGATAATAGACACATCTCATTGCACTGATCAGGGGCGTTCGTAGTGACTGAGGGGGTCGAAGACCAAGAAGTGAGTTATTTAGACCAAGCATTCTTCTTACGGCTAGATCCAATCTTCTGGTCCATGCGGAAAGGAAAAAGAATTTCATGCTCTTCATTTCGGGAAGGGAGGATTAGGTAAATCCTATTGATTGCACTACTAAAAAATTGACTTTTGGGGACGCTTTATTAGGGACGGTTTAAAAATTCGTCTCCAATAATCATTTATTAGGGACGGTTTAGAAACATGTGTCTCAAAAAGTGTGTTAGTAGGGACGGTTTTTATAAGATTTGTCCCCAAAAATCAATTATTTGGGATGGATGGGTCCGTCGCCGAAAATATTTTTATTGTACGCTAACTTTTTAGTGGAAAAATTGTAAGGGGACCGTTGTGTAAAATGTCCCAAACAATCTTATCGGGGACATACATTTCAAAAAATAACTGTCCCAATAAGTGAAAATTTTGGCGCTATATTTTCCTTCCACAGTTTTAACAAAAATTTTTGTTGGGACTGAATTGTTCTCAATTACGGACCAAAAATATTTCCCATAATAAAAAGCTGTCTTCAATTGAAATTTTCCTCAAGCCATCTACCCTCTCAAATCTCTCTTCTTCCCTCAAATCTCTGTAAATCTCTGCAAAATCTGCTCTCCACAACGGATAATCTCATCTCCAATCTCTAATCTCTCCTCAAATCTCCAATGCGTCGACCAATCTTTCTCTCAGATTTGTTAATTTGTTGAAATTGAAGGCATAAACGGGAGATTTTTATCAACCCACTTCCACAGGTAAATTCTTCATAACTATTTTTCTCTTTTTGGTTTTTTTTGTTAATTTTAACTCTTGTTCTACCAGATAATTTTCTGCTGTCCTGTAACTCCGCCGTCTGCGATCCGTCGATCAATCCCGAGGTAACTACGTTTTATTTCCGATCGATCCATTGTTATAGATATACATGTATGCTTACAGGAAATTATGCAACAATTAATTTGGATTTCCTGTGTTTTCCTTGTTGTCTGCTTATCTTTACAGCCCCACCCCCAGAGAATTGATTTAATTATTTGGAATACTTGGGTTTTCAGTCTCGTTTCAAATTTCTATGCACAGATATTTATGAATCTAGATTTCTAGTTTTCCACTATGAGGATTTGATTCACATCTAAGTTGCTTTGTCAAGACTCGAGAAGCTACTTCTAGTCATCCACAACTACTAAAAAATTCCTTCTTAATATGTGACGTTCATCTAATAAAAGAATGAAAACTAGGAATATTTACTTTACAATATTTGTGTCGATTAGTGAGTTTCATTAACTTCTTGTTCAAAATTTGAATAAATGGAATCTATAAGCATAACAGTTACATTTTGAAATTAGTCTTAAGCTCAGGTTCTACTATTTGCTTATGAGCTGTGAAGAGACATTCAAGACAAGTTTCAACGGTTTACGTTGTTGTTCTAGCTATATTGTTCTATACTTCTATTTGATGGAATTATTATAGGAACGGAGTCATGGAAGTTAAAAAAAGTAAAAGAAAAACAAATAAATTGGGAGAGTATAATCTTAATAGGTAGGAAATGAGACCAAATACACTATGAAAGATAGGAAACAGGTCTCCACTTAAATATTTGTATGCGGATGCCAATCTCCTGAATAAATTTTTTTATCTCTTCGCATGCAAATTCTATTCTGTAAAGGACTTTGGTGCTTTTGATTTTCGGAAAATAAAAAACTGAATCATAGACCAAAGTTGGTAAATTCATTATGATTTAAGTTTATGATTACTTTTCATTATTATAATTATGTGTGCAAAACAAACAGTTAGGATTTAGCATTTGTCTACAAGCAAGACTCCTCAATTAACTCTGTCCTTAAAGTGGGCTTGCTGTGTATTTTATGGATTTGGCCACGCCATTTAATCCCCAATGCTTGGTAATTCTCTGTATGTAGAGCTATCCATCATTTAAATGCACCTTTAATGCTTTATCTTCCCAATTTGTTAATATTATTCATTTTTATCTAATTATGTTTGAAATTATATAAATGGTAATAGGCAGCAAATGAACATTTGAAATTATATAAATGGTAATAACAACAAATGATCCTTTGAATTTGGAGTATGAAAGGTTTCTTGCATCCAATTAGAGGATTTGAAAACTTAAATTGATTTATTAGAAAACATTTGTTGTTAACTACGTAAATCTGAATCATTTACTTTGCAACTTTTTGGAATTAGTTGTTAGGACTGCTCAAGGAAGAAGAAGTTTACTATCAGGTTTCGAAGTATTTTTTCCTCTCAATTGTCGTATAACATGACATCATTTTTTTTA